>CM060633.1:13183327-13483327 GCA_030578275.1 Meda fulgida
AGGAACTGGGAGAGCGGAGAGCGAGCCCTTTGAACGAAAGTCTGACCAGAGCGCGTGTGGCGCATCTTTTGTTCTGTTTTGTTTATTTTATTTGGGAGAAATAAAAACCCCGCACTTACTAAAGCCGACCCTGTCCTCTTCCTTCGACCTTCTTGAACTTTCAACTGTTACACTGGTGCCGAAACCCGGGAAGGAAGACGGAAGCCGCCGCCAGCATGCAAGCACCGCCACCATCGCCACTTGCGGATGTGGTTGCTTCTCTCGCGGCCCTCCACCAAGATCAACATCGGGCCCTGGTCGAGATGAGGACCGATCTGGAAGGCCGGTTCCAGTTTCTCGTCCAAGGCCAACAGGAGGACCGCGAGAGGTTCCGGAGCTGGATGGACCGGGAGGTTCGGCCGGGTTCAACGCCGCCGCCGGTCGAGCGCCCCCACCTGCCCCTGAATAAAATGGGCCCACAGGATGACCCTGAGGCGTTCCTCGACCTCTTTGAGAGGTCAGCGGAGGCAGGTGGGTGGCCAAAAGAGCAATGGCCGGTGCGCCTCATCCCTTTGCTGACCGGGGAGGCGCAAGCGGCGGCCCAACAGTTACCCGTCCAGAATCTCCTGGTTTTCGACGATCTAAAAAGAGCCATCCTACAGCGGGTCGGCCGGAGCCCAGAGCAACATCGCCAGCGGTTCCGTTCCCTGGATCTGGGCGAGAGCGGTCGACCCTTCGTGTTGGCTCAACAGCTCCGGGACTCCTGCCGCAAGTGGCTGTTGGCTGAGGGAAGCGACGTCCAGGAGATAATCGACCGGGTGGTGCTGGAGCAATTCATCGGCCGTTTGCCGCGGAAAACGGCGGAGTGGGTCCAGTGCCACCGACCGGCGTCGCTGGACTTGGCCATTCAGTTGGCGGAGGACCAGCTGGTGGCGTGCTCCAGGGTCGGCGAGAACCTCCCTAATGTTTCTCTCTCTTCCTCTTTTTTTTTTTCTCCCTCCCCCTCTTCTACCTCGTCTCCTCGACCAACTCCTCTTCCCAGGTCCCGTCCTCCCGGACCGTTCCGTGGCCCTCCCCGGGGACGGGGGGGAACTTCACTGGATCCGGCAGGAGGCCTGAGACCCCAGCCCAGGGGCTCGGGGTTCACTACCGGGGGGGCGGACCCGGCTTCCTTTCCCTCCCTCTCCTCACGCCAGTCACTTACCCCACTTCCTGTCTCTAGAGCGGTGGGGAGGCCTGGGCCGGCCTGCTGGCGTTGCGGGGTCCCGGACCATTTCATAGACAGGTGTCCGATGATGGAGGTGGGGACAATGATCCGGGTCCCGGATGCCCCGCAGGCTGCTCACGATCAGGCTGGCCGGTACCAGATACCCGTGAGTATAAAGGGGGGTACCTATCAGGCTCTGGTGGACTCAGGATGTAACCAAACCTCGATCCACCAAAGCCTGATTCAACCTGAGACATTGGATATGAGCCGCATGGTTCGGGTAAGGTGTGTGCACGGGGATGTGGTGAAGTATCCGCTCATGTCGGCTTTGATTAAATTTAGGGGGCAAAAGCATAGTGTGGAGGTGGCAGTTAACCCGCACCTCAGGCATCCGCTGATTTTGGGAACTAATTGGCCAGCGTTTACAGAATTATTGGGGTTATTGTGCGCGGATGTCTCTTGTGGGAATAGGAAGCAGGAGAGCGGGGCAGTCGTGCGGTTGGGCGAGGCTGAACTGGGACCCCCGGGACTGGATCCAGGGGATCTGAGCGTAATTGGGAGACAGATTCTCCCAGAGCGTGATGATTTTCCCCTGGAGCAGTCTCAGGATGAGTCGTTAAAACATGCGTTTGAACAGGTCCGTACCATCGACGGTCAGCCTCTCCAGCCTGCTCGACCGCTCACTTATCCATATTTTGCAATCTTGAAAGACCGGTTGTATAGAGTGATACAAGACACTCAGACAAAAGAGACTACAACCCAGTTGTTGGTACCGAAAAGCCGTCGGGAAATGCTTTTCCAGGCGGCTCATTCAAATCCCATGGCGGGACATTTAGGGCAAATAACGACACTTAACCGTCTCATGGCCCGTGTTTTTTGGCCGGGCATTCACGAGAACGTGCGCAGGTGGTGCGCGGCTTGTCGTGAATGTCAGCTGGTAAATCCGCCGGCCGCCCCAAAAGCGCCTTTGCGCCCCCTTCCTCTAATCGAGGTCCCCTTCCAGCGAATTGCGATGGACCTCGTCGGGCCATTAGAACGGTCAGCACGGGGACATCGCTTTGCATTAGTCATAGTGGACTATGCAACGCGATATCCTGAGGCAGTGGCACTCCGCAACATCTCCGCGAAAAGTGTAGCGGATGCCCTGTTTCGTCTAATCTCCCGAGTGGGGATCCCGAAAGAGATCCTCACTGATCAGGGCACGGCGTTTATGTCACGTACGTTACGCGAACTTTACGAGTTATTGGGCATTAAATCGATTCGCACCAGCGTCTTTCACCCATAAACGGACGGCTTGGTGGAACGATTTAATCGCACATTAAAGACAATGATCCGTAAATTCGTTCACGAAGACGCCAAAAATTGGGATAAATGGTTAGAACCCTTGTTGTTCGCTGTGCGCGAGGTCCCGCAAGCCTCCACGGGGTTTTCCCCCTTCGAGCTCCTTTATGGTCGTCAACCCCGCGGGGTGCTGGACGTGCTGAAGGAGACTTGGGAGGAGGGACCCTCGGAGAGTCGAAATGAAATTCAGTATGTCCTGGACCTGAGAACAAAACTCCACACTTTGGGGCGGCTCTCAATGGAGAATTTGTTACAGGCTCAGGACAAACAGACCCAGTTGTACAATAGGGGAACAAAACTAAGAAAATTTTCACCGGGAGATAAAGTCCTTCTATTGCTTCCCACGTCGAGTTCCAAATTACTCGCTAAGTGGCAAGGACCCTTTGAGGTCACCCAGCGAGTCGGGGATCTCAATTATGAGGTTCTTCGAACGGATAGAAACGGGGCGCGTCAGATTTACCACCTCAATCTCCTCAAAAAATGGAGCGAGGCGGAGTCAGGAATGCTGGCGACGGTGATCGGAGCGGAAGAAGATCTCGGGCCAGAGGCGAATGTCAAATCACCATCTCTCGCTCTGGCTCCGGGCGGAGATCATCTTTCACCGTGCCAGCTTACTGACGTTGCCAGGTTGCAAGCGGAGTTTACTGACGTGTTCTCGTTCCTACCCGGTCGAACCAATCTCATTCAGCACCATATTGAGACCGAGCCGGGCGTGGTAGTGCGCAGCCGGCCATATCGTTTACCTGAACACAAGAAAAAAGTCGTTCAGTCGGAATTAGAGGCGATACTCGAGATGGGGGTAATAGAAGAATCCCACAGTAATTGGGCGAGCCCGATAGTTTTAGTACCTAAACCCGACGGCTCAGTTCGATTTTGTGTGGATTACCGCAGGGTGAATGCCGTATCGAAATTCGATGCTTATCCAATGCCCCGGATTGACGAACTGCTTGATCGGCTCGGCACTGCTCGTTTTTTTTCGACGCTGGATTTAACTAAAGGATATTGGCAGATCCCCTTATCTCCTATGTCTAAAGAAAAAACAGCCTTTACGACGCCGTTCGGGTTACACCAATTCGTTACGCTTCCGTTTGGGTTGTTCGGGGCTCCGGCCACCTTCCAGCGTCTCATGGACCGGATACTCCGGCCACATGCTGCATATGCCGCTGCCTATCTGGATGATATCATTATTTATAGTAATGACTGGCAGCGCCATATGGAGCATGTGCGCGCGATTCTGAGAGCGCTGAGACTGGCCGGCCTAACGGCCAACCCAAAGAAGTGTGCGGTAGGGCGCGTAGAGGTCAGGTATCTGGGCAGGTGCGTCCCCAAATTGATAAGACAGCAGCTGTTGCAACGTGCCCGAGACCCAAGACCAAAAAGGAGGTGAGACAGTTCCTGGGGCTGGCGGGATACTATAGAAGGTTTGTGCCTAATTATTCGGACCTTGCCAGCCCGCTGACTGATCTCACTAAAAAGGAGTCACCAGATCCGGTACAGTGGACGGAGCAGTGTCAGCAGGCTTTCACCCAGGTAAAGGCTGCTCTATGTGGGGGGCCGCTACTACAGGCTCCTGATTTTTCTCTCCCCTTTTTATTACAGACCGACGCGTCGGACAGGGGGCTGGGTGCAGTCCTGTCCCAGGAGATGGAGGGGGAGGAACGGCCGGTGCTGTACATTAGTCGCAAGCTCTCAAAGAGAGAGACTAAGTACAGCACCATTGAGAAGGAATGTTTGGCCATCAGGTGGGCCGTCCTCACCCTCCGATATTATCTCTTGGGACGGGAATTCACCCTCTGTTCGGACCACGCGCCCCTCCAATGGCTCCACCGCATGAAAGATACCAACGCGCGGATCACCCGTTGGTATCTAACCTTACAACCTTTTAAGTTCCAGGTGGTCCACAGGCCGGGTGCACAGATGGCTGTCGCTGACTTCCTCTCCAGGAGGGGGGGGGGGGGGAGGCTGCAGGCCGGATGGCTGCAGGCCGTACCAAGATTTTTCAAAGAATATCCTTCAGGAAATGCCGTTCTTTACGGCCAAGATAATAGGTGAAGCTAAGACAAGTAAGGAAGAAAGGCTAGAAAAGAGGAGAAAATGGGTGGCCAATGTAATTAATTCCTCAGACCAGTTGAATGTTGAACTGGAAGAACCAGAAGTTAATGAATTGGATGTAGGCATATCTAACGATATAGCTAAATTGCAGACAGAAGATGCAACATTGGCAGATTGCTTTCACAAAATTAGCACAGAGACTGCTGTGAATTTGTTAAGTGCTGACATTTTTGTGATTAAGGGAGGTCTTCTTTACAGACAGTCTAAGGAAGATGGTACACAGTTAGTGGTACCAAAACTTTATCGCAAGGAAGAGGTAGAACTTGGTCATTCTAATCCTTGGTCAGGTCATTTAGGGTTTATGAAGACCTTGATGAGAATATCTAAAAGGTTCTATTGGCCTGGCATGTACAGCGAGATAAAGGATTACTGTAAAGTATGTCCTGAATGTCAGTGGGCAACGAGCAGAACACCCAGTGTAGCACCGCTTGTACCCATTCCTGCAGTTAATATTCCATTTGAGAGAACAGGTGTGGATGTTGTGGGACCTGTGGAAACAAGTCAGAAAGGGAACAGATTTGTTCTAGTGATCTGTGACTATGCAACCAGATACCCTGAGGCTTATCCTATGAGAGAAGTTACTGCAAATCAAGTTGCAACCGCACTTCTCCATTTCTTTTCACATGTTTCACAAAACTAGAGGTATTTCGGATTTCATGGAAAGAGAGCTCGATTGCTTACAGAGAGGCTTTAAAAGCTGCTAGATCTGCTTATTTTTCAACCCTATTAGAAGAAAATGAACATAATCCTAGGTATTTATTTGAAAGAGTGGCTAAACTAACGAAAAAGAAAGCTTCAAGCACAGAAGTTTCAGGCCAACACAGTAATGACTTTATGAACTTCTTCACTTATAAGATTGATAATATCAGGGACAAAATTATAACTATGCAACCGTCTACTACAGTATCGCATCAGGGAGTGCATTGTAGTCTCCCTGAGGAAAATTTTTATTCATTTGTTGCTATAGGAGAGGAAGAATTCTGCAAACTCGTTAATTCATCTAAATCGACAACTTGTATGTTAGACCCTATACCGACTAAGCTATTGAAAGAGATGCTTCCAGAGATCATAGATCCTCTTCTTAATATCATTAATTCGTCTTTGTCTCTAGGATACGTACCAAAAACCTTTAAGCTGGCTATGATAAAATTGCTTGTTAAAAAACCGCAACTTGATCCTTCAGAATTAGTCAATTACAGGCCGATCTCAAATCTGCCTTTTCTGTCAAAGATATTAGAAAAAGCAGTATCCTCACAACTGTGTTCCTTTCTTGAAAGAAATGATATCTGCGAGGATTTTCAGTCAGGATTTAGACCGCACCATAGTACTGAGACAGCTCTCATTAGAGTTACAAATGATTTACTTTTATCATCCGATCATGGTTGTATCTCTCTATTAGTGTTACTTGATCTTAGTGCTGCATTTGACACAATTGACCACAACATTCTTTTAAATAGACTAGAAAACTATGTTGGCATTAGTGGAATTGCACTAGCATGGTTTAAATCATACTTATCTGACTGTTATCAGTTTGTAGCAGTAAATGAAGAGATGTCTTATCGATCACAAGTTCAGTATGGCGTACCACAAGGCTCAGTACTAGGACCGCTGCTGTTCACTCTGTACATGCTACCATTAGGACATACCATTAGGAAACATGGAATTAGCTTTCACTGTTATGCCGATGATACTCAGCTGTATATTTCTTCAAAACCTAACGAAACTTACCAATTCACAAAATTAACGGAATGCATAGCTGATTTAAAAAATTGGATGACTAGTAATTTCCTACTACTAAACTCTGAAAAAACAGAGATTCTAATTATTGGACAAAAAACTTCCACACGTAATAACCTAGAATACTGTCTAACACTTGATGGCTGCTCTGTTAAGTCTTCGTCGTCGGTTAGGAACCTGGGTGTGCTCTTTGATAGCAATCTTTCATTTGAAAGTCACGTGTCTAGTATCTGTAAAACCGCATTTTTCCATCTTAAAATATATCTAAATTACGACATATGCTCTCATTAACAAATGCGGAACAATTAGTTCATGCTTTCATGACATCAAGACTAGATAATTGTAATGCTCTACTGGGTGGTTGCCCTGCATGCTTAATAAATAAACTACAGCTGGTCCAAAACGCTGCAGCTCGAGTTCTTACTAGAACCAGGAAATATGACCATATTAGCCCGGTTCTGTCAACATTGCATTGGTATAAAATTTTAAAATATTGTTGATTACTTACAAAGCACTAAATGGTTTAGCTCCGCAGTACTTGAGCGAGCTCTTAACGCATTATAGTCCTTCACGTCTATTGCAATCTCAAAATTCGGGCCAGTTGATAATACCTAGAATATCAAAATCGACTGCTGGCGGTAGATCCTTTTCCTATTTAGCACCAAAACTTCTGAACAGTCTTCCTACCATTGTCCGGGAAGCAGACACACTCTGTCAGTTCAAAGCTAGACTAAAAACACATCTCTTTGACCTAGCATACACATAATATATTATAGACTTCTATAATTCAATGTTAGGCTGCATAGATTAGGTCAGCCGGAACTGGGAACACTTCCCTTAAATCCTGATGTACTCGTTACATCATCATAAGAAGAATGGCATCTACGCTAATTTTAGTGTCTTTGTTTATCCCAAGGTTTTCCCGCAGCCTACCGGATCCAGGCCGTATCCAGATCTGACTAGGAGCTTTGCCTGGACCCGATGACAACGCAGTGCTGAAGTGCCAACTAGCCTCTCTCTATGGAGGATCCCTTTCCCACTCTACAGATAAAACGTTGTGATTCCGGTTCGCGTACCCACCCCGAAGTGATAAAATAAAACAAAATTCTGTATCAAATTACAGTTACTGTAAATCCGGCCTCTAGTTCATAAACGCCAGAGGAGAACTGGCCCCCGACTGAGCCTGGGTTCTCCCAAGGTTTTTTTTCTCTCCATTAGGTCACCTGATGGAGTTTTAGGACACCAGTAGGTCACTTGATGGAGTTTTTTGGTTCTTTGCCACTGTTGCCTTTGGCTTGCTCAGTTGGGGATATTCAAATTAATTAACCAAGCATTAATACCATTGATCAGCCCTACCAAACGTTTTTTTTTTGTTGTTTTTTTTCCACTAAGAAACAAACATTGTTATGTTATTTGATTGATATTGTGAAGCTCACAAAGAAGGATAAACCTAATAAGATTGATTGGACTGCAGAGTGTGGGAGTGCTTTCAAGGATTTGAAAGGTGCATTGTGTGAAGAGCCTGTTTTAAAGAGTCCAAACTTTGATCAGGCATTTACAGTTCAGACTGATGCTTCAGAGTTCGGCCTGGGGGCTGTGCTTCTGCAAGGACAACCTGGTGAGTTACAACCCATTGCCTACATTAGCAGGAAACTTCTTCCAAGAGAATCAAGATATTCAACGGTAGAAAAAGAATGTTTAGCTGTGAAATGGGCTTTGGATTCCTTTAGATATTACCTGTTGGATAGAAAATTCACCCTAGAGACTGATCATCGGGCATAAGCTTGGTTGGGCCGCATGAGAGACACTAATGCCCGTATTACACATTGGTTTTTAGCTATACAACCATTTGACTTTGAGGTGTTATATCGGACTGGTCTTGAGAACTGTGTGGCAGATTTTCTCTCTAGGACACCACAGGAGGTGTCAAAGGGAAGGGGGAGGAAATGTCATGGAGCAACCCCATGACCATCAATGGACTGTATGCACATACACCATATCACACACACAAACACACACATATATTGTTGCAGCATTAGCACAGTATGTTTACCGACATCGATATGTATACTCAGACTTGTGCAATATACTTGTAAATGTTTGCTTGTTATGTGTAGTGGATATGTACAATGTGTTTGGGTATCATTAGCCGCTAACATTGTTCATTCATTGTTATCAATAACCACAAGACACATGTTTGATTTGAGATCTTTATTGAAGCTTGGGTTATACATTGTAACATATATAACTTACTTGCTTGGCAAACACCAGGGACCAAACCTGTATTGTTTGAAATGCTGAGTATTTAAACATGGTGGACGCGCTGACTGATTGGGAGAAACCATGTGGGGTATGGTGAACTGGGGGTGTCCAATATTCCTGTAAAACAAGGTTAAGATGTATTAATTCATCAGTTGCATTGTTCTATTGTGTTATTGTGTAACTTAACCATGGATAGATCTTGTTTTATATGCATAAGGTGATAAGAAGTGCATAATATAAGAAAGTAAAACTTATCTGTAGAATGGTACACTCCAGGGGTGTGGCCTAGACTATAAATGGCTGCCAGAGTTGGTGCATGTGAGAGAGGGTTAGGTTGGTTATGTGAAGTGAAAGCAAACCTATAGAAGTTTGGGTTCCAGAAAGTTTGCCAAAACAATACAACCGCTGTTGTAGCTAGGTTTTCTCAAAGAACTAGTAACTATTTATATTATTTTCTATTTCAACAGTTATTTATTTTTATTATTATTTTTGTTTTATTTTTGTTTTATTTTTGTCTTTGCTGTTGGATTTATGGTGTCTGCTCAATAAATGCACCTCAACTGGGATTTCCTGTCCCATTGGTCCCATCTGCCTCAGATCGCGAGGGCGATCGCTAACAGAGTCATTGATTACATGGGCAATCGTGAACACAAACAGAAAAGCATTTCATACATTTACAGAGGATTTTTAACCACACTTGGTCATGAATGATTGTCTCTTGGTGTGTGTCTGTATGTATATGTGTATTCAGAGTTCATTGAACGGTGGCAGTGTAGTGAACTCTGGCTTACCCCCCCCCCCCCCCCCTCCTTCAGGGGTGTTATCATGTGTGTGCATTATTTGAATTGACAATGTTCGTCTTGTCATCTTCGGAGGAAGCCCAGAGGGGGTTCTTCCGCGTGATCTCGAAAAAAAGCGAGCCTTTGGTCACATGTCTTTTGGTCACATGTGGTAAGCAAGAGCATCCCTTTGTTTAGTCATTAGAGAAAAACGCCGCGTGGGCACATCAGTATCGGTAATTTAACTAAGTCCAAACACCCTTTTGCCTCGTGTCGCAGTTCATGAAGAGAGAAGCTGTGTCGGCAAATCCGTAATTTAATCAAAATAGCAGAACTGACCATCTGCTTGTTGCTACAGTACTGTTTTTTTTTTTTAATGCTCTACATTTTCTGTAAATTTCTCTTCATCCCTTATGTTTGACAACTCCCCCTTGAAATGGTTGGTTCTTTCTAACATTATGCTACTGTATATTTGATGGAGTGACATGACAAAACGTTGCATGTTTTAAACAGAATATTTTCCTACAGTATTTATCACCATTTCATAATAAGATAATATATATTTACACTTATGTTGGCCTCATAAAATAATAATAATATGGTGTGGTGCACAGCTGTTTGCTATCGTTTAAGGTTGTTATTGTCCATTTTTGTCTGTTTGAATGAGCAATGTAATGAATATTTTTTTTCAGGAGATATCTATTACAAGACACATTAAACTAAAGTTACAGCAGTTGCTAAAAGTGGTGTCCGAAGTTTAATTAAAAATATAAAAATATCACATCAAATATAACATCAAAATATATAATTTCTAAAATATTTTAAATGGGATATTAAATTTCCAAAAATATGAAAAATATATTTGAATTTTATTTTATTTTGTTTTTTTCTAGGCCGGACATCACTTTGGCCACTATTGTCATTAGGCACTGTGTGTGGATTGTTGGCACCCACCGGCAGAAACGTAAATTAGCGATTATATAAATATCGAATGAGAACATACATTGAGTGAATCTGAGAAATAAATGTTTAAATGCCAATATGTAAATATGCAGGAATTACTTTTTATGCAGGAACAACTTACACATACTTGTACTGCAATATAAAATATACAATATAAATAGGCCTATACAATATAGAATATAAAATATATTGGGAATTTCAGTTATTTCCCTATCAATCCTTTATGCTCACCGGCTCAGGGAGAGAGTAAGAAGGAAAGTAACATATTGTATTTCTCTCTTGGAGATACATTTAAATAGAGACATCAAACTGTAGAAAATGTATATGATCCAGTATCTTAGTTGATGTTAGTCTACACTTGACAAGCTCTGATTTCTGAGAGAAGCGCAATAGGCTATACAGAAGCTGCAACCCAAATGTCTCCGGTAACTATTGCAACCTCTGTTACCTGAGAGGCAGGAACGAGACATTAGGAACTCTTACCCTTCTCTAAATTTGATCAAACCTTATCGTATAATGGCGGTAAAACAACTGGCCAATTGTCACGAAATATGCAAATTGCATGCAAATACGATACTATGGGCAGTATAAAGTGCAAAGGAGAAACAATTGCATCAGAATCTAGCCTGAATGTTTGCACAGCTGATCAAGAGGCGGACATGGCGGTTTACGGAATGTTTCATTCCTGCTTCTCAGGGAAACAAGGTTACAACAGTAACCGGAGACATTCCCTTTCGAGAGCGGCCATATCACCATTGCGTCAGCTTTGACGCTGCAGGATCTGTATACAATCCTGCCATGAGAGTGCAAAGATCAGCCCGAAGACACAGGGCTAAGTTCCACCAAACACGGAGCAGAACAGTAATAATTCACATGAATATGTGAATAACTATTCATCCAATAGTTATGCAGCTAGGAGTGCTCACAACTAGACCAATGATCTGGCAGCTCAGGTACACCAAAATTAGCATATCAGATCAGTTCAAGCGAGCGAGCTGCACTGAATACAGGGCAGAAAAACAACAGAAAGCACATATAAATGTACATGGGCACACACAGCATCAACAGCCAAAGTGGTAACAAACTATGTCCAAAAGCAGTCTTAGCAAGAAAACCCAAGCAATAAGTGAGGTTATTCACTCACAGAAAGCACTTGAGACACCAAGGACGGCACATCCAAATTGTAACCAACTTGTATTCAGCATCGTATTTTCTCACCACACTCTTCGAAGCTTTTGCTTGCACAGGTCTGTCTCCCACATCTGCTTTTCTTTTCAGAAAACAATCCATATTACAGTAACGTAATGTTACTCCACATGATCGAACAAACGTTCAATATGATGTTGTGACTTGATTGGTGTTGCGACATTTAACCTCTTAAGGCCCAGGCTGTTTTTTTACATGCATTTTTTATTTCTCTTTGCTATTTGGGCTTAATGGGACATAAGTATTTAATAGTAATATTGAGTGATATTGTATATTGTCTAAAAACAGTACAAAATACAGATGTTTTCTTTCTTTGGCTTTCAGGTTTTACCACTTTTGAGAAGACTTAAATTGTAATGACTATTATAAATGCATGTATGCATATGATATGACTGTGATATTATGCATTTTAATGAATAATTTAAACGGGTAACCTTTCAAACCAATCTGCTTTCAGAATCGCTTTAGTTTCTCACATATTGGTTATAATGAAGGTGTGGAGAATGGAGTTCCTCTACAGATGAGTAGATGTCAGAATGAAATTATAAATTATAAAGACTATGATCATCTGTGTACAGGAGTATTCGTTAACAAAAAGATACAATATATATGGTAGTAATATTATAATTTACAGTATCATTACACTGTAATGATAACAGGCTTTTGATTTTAATTTGTTCATCAATTTTTCCATACGTTTTTCTCACATGTGACTTACAAAATGTATCTGTAATGGAACATTATCATAACAAAGCAGACAAGACAAGATACAATAAGCTGACTCGAGTTTATAAAATGACATGAATTGTAGTCAACATCTGTGACAAGTCAAACAGCTGTCCCTTCCAGACAGCATTAGTGTAGGTGTTGGAGGATGTGAGGAAACAGGAATAAAAAGTTTTGAAATGTGGCACCATCTCCCTCTGCTCTCCCTGTCACTCTCTCTGGGGTGAGGAGACTAGACTAAAATAAAAAAGACCTTCACCAAGTTCAACCCAAGCATTTAGACAGACTGATACTTGATTCACACACACACACACACACACACACACACACACACACACACACAGACGAGAATGAGAGAGGGACAGAGGGTGTGTGTCATTGGCTATGACCCGTGTTGTAACGCCTGGTTTTATTGGCTGTCTCATTTGCCAGTGTTCAGCATGACCACGCTGACGCATCTGAACACTGCAGCTATTGTACCGCAACAGCCAGGCGTGGGAAGACCTGAGCATCAGGGAGGGAAACCTGAGGGGCAGGGGAAGGAGGTAGGATGCCATCTAAATGCGTACACGTGTGTGTGCATGTGTCCTGCAGCAGTGAGATGCAAGCGGTATAATTAACCGGCATCTGGAAGCCATTGCTGAGTAAATGACCCTGCAGCCTCTAACTTGTGTCTCTGCCAGAGCAGCGTACCATCTTCATACATAAACTCTCTCTCTCTCTCTCTCTCTCTCTCTCTCTCTCTCTGTCTCTCTAACACACACACACGTTGGGTTTTCATGTTTTTTGGGGGCAATCCATAGACATAATGATATTTTTTCCAGTGCCCCCATGTTAACAAGCTTGGCCCCCCCTCTGGCCCCCCTAAATTTGGAATCGTATACCGGTAATCACACCAAACAACATTGGGTGCAATGCGCAATTTGTCCTGTGGGTGGCAGTAATGGGAATATAATTTGTTGTGCCGTAACTTTATTGTTAAGAGGAAATAACTCAAAGCGAGATCGCGCACTTAGTCGAGAAGGAGCTTCACATGTTCATCAGAGGCGAGCTACAGCAACAAAAAGATACAAGTAACGAAAATATTTACTTTGTCATGTTCATGTAGTGAGAAATAATATTAAACTATCCAAGTGTCTGCTGTTACTTATGATTACTTGATATGTAGTTTTATAAAGTATAATATGAGTCATGACTACTATGCAATCTTAGCAAAGAGTCAGCAGCTACCAGAGAACAGATGTAACGTTAACGCATTAAAAAAATTCAGATTTCAGTATTTAATTGATATCGTCTAGTTTTGCCCTCATTCATTTCTTGCCTTTTTTAGTAGGTGGTATGAAGCAGACTCGACTGTGCAGTCTTTTATTAATTACAAATGATTTGTTAATCACTCAATGATTGAGGTTTTATTAATCCAGAATTTAGATTTAAAGGAATAACCTTATCAAAATTGAAAATCCACTCCAATAATTTGAATGTTGAAGAATTTGTTGATGTGTTTGCAAGTGTAACCTTTGGCTAAATATTAAAAAAAAAAAAGCTGACTGCGCCACCTAGGTTACTTCTCCACCCAGGAAAGTATAAAAACAAACAAAATACCCCAAAAAGAATTAAACCCAAAAGAATTACAACAAAGGACCCTGCTGGTTCGGATTGCTTCAAAGACAGAGACGTGACGTCCAAAAGTATACAACGTTTATTTTGCACAGGAAACATTCATTTTAAAACGTCCTAAAAAAATAGATCTCATACAAAGTTTATCAATTAAATCATTTCATTTCTGATTACAGCCACCCTATTGGCCACATACGTATGAAACCTCCTGATCTCGTTTCCAATATACTATAAAACATTTCTGCTGTCTGTCCAGAATACTAATGGGTATAGATCCAGCTGCAACTCCCTCTTCGGCATCTTGTCCACACGGACAGCCAGGACAGCAGCAGTCAGCTCAAGACGAGGAATTGTTGTTTGCTTTAAAGGAGCAAACCTGGCCTTGCCCAAGATAAAAGCCATACTGACATGATTTCTCTTATTCTCCATCCTGAGATATGATGCAGGTCTGTAGCCATACTCACTGGCATCGGGGAAGTGATGCAACTCCAGGTGAGTAGGTGTTCCAAAGTCCTTTGGCTTGATGCACCAGTCCACTGTAAGCTCAGGGATATGATGGAGATTAGCCAGCCATTTGGACCACTGCTCGGAGAAGACATGAGGTATGCTGGCATCCCAGCCGATGTTCAGCCTACACATCTCCTGCAGCATCCTTTTAACAGGCAAAGTAAAGGTGCAAGAAAACCCAAAGGGTCATAGATAGACGACACCACGGACAATATGCCACGTCTTGTACGTAGGCGCTCTTCTATGGCTATCCTACAGGTCAGAACGTCTGCATCTATGCACCAATGAAGACCAAGAGCTGTTTCGACAGGACTTGCCTTTTGATCCAGGTTAAGCCCCCTGGTGGTCTTGGAGCGCTGTGGCTATTGATGATTATTGATGATTTTAAACAATCATCCATGTACAAATTTTGTAGTATTGTGTTCAGAACACTGGGTTCAAAAGTTGTCTGTGGTCTCGCACAATTCTCTGCAGTGCATAATTCGCACAACTGGGCGAAGACACGGCCCCGAAGAGGTGAACTCTCATTCTGTATTGCATGGAAGCTTGTCTTGTATCACCATCTGGATACCACAAGAAGCATAAAATGTCTGTGTGCTCCGGAGACATCCTCACCTGATGGAACATGGCTTGGATGTCTGCCATCAGCAATACATGTTCCTGTCTAAACCTGGTAAGTACGCCAAGTAAGTTGCTTGTGAGGTAAGGCCCCTGCAACAGCTGTGAATTCAGTGAATTTCCTTTAAACACAGCAGCACAGTCAAAGACAACTCTAAGGGTTTTATTTTTCGGATGGTTTACCCCATGACGGGGAATATACCACACCTTGCCGTCATCTCGCTTTAACTGCTGATGTGGTACAAGCTCAGCATAACCCTTTTCAATGACTTCGGAGAGGAAAGCTGTGTACTCTTGATGATAATCTTTGTACCTCTTGAACTTCCTGTGAAGACTTAAGAGACGCTGCTCTGCTATGCTGTGGTTATTTGGCAAGATGACATTTTCAGCCTTAAAAGGTAAATCAAAGCAGTAGTGTCCTTCATCAAGCTGAATTGAAGACTCCATTATTTGCATGAACCTGTGATCCTCCCTGGAAAGACAAACATCGTCTGATTTTTCATTGAAATCCCGATTGTATTGGGCAACCAATAAGTCTTGTAGCTTGGCAACTGAGATCTTATTGGCAGTGACAGCAGGACGACCCATCTTGCCTTTACGCGGCTCACCCCCTCTCAGCGGACCACACCCACCCCAGTAGAGTCCTGACAGCATATGGTCCTTCACCTTGGCTATTTATTTTTTCCCATGGTTCCATGAGTTTCGGCACATTGGTGCCTATCAGCAATTCCACCTCTGCCTCAAAACTGGGAACTGTAATGCCTTCGAGGTATTTCCATCCCTCTAGGTCCTGTTGAGTGAGAATGTTATTTCTACTCACAAGCATGGTCCTCTGAGTGTAGACTTCAGGTAAGTCCAGGAAGTTTTCTTAATTCAAGCCAGAAACCTTGAAACCACTAAGCAAGAATGTAGCTACAGACCTCTCTTGGCCAAAAGTACGAAGAAGAATGCTAGTCTTGACTCCTGAAAGGTTCCATTTTCTCATGAGATGTTGGGTACAGAAAGAAGCTGACCTCCCCTGGGCCTCTCAAACGGGTGCCTTGCCTGGTTTTCTAATTATTTTTCTGATAGATCTCAGTGTGTTAAGTCTAAGGGCCTGCTGTCCGGGCCTCTGACTGTCTCTATGGGGGTGCCCCAGGGTTCGATCCTTGGGCCAACGTTATTTTCCATTTACATTAATGACGTCGCTCTTGCTGCAGACAATTCTCTTATCCATCTCTATGCAGACGACACCATTCTATACACATCAGGCCCTACATTGGAGAACATGTTGGAAACCCTCCAAAAGAGCTTTGAAGACCTGCAATTTTCTCTACGTGGTCTCCAACTGTCTTTAAACTCTGGTAAGACAAAATGCATGATTTTCAACCGGTCACACTCTGTACCTTCTTGCCCAATAAACATCACCACCCTGGATGGGTCCAAGCCGGAATACGTGGAGAAATATAAATACTTAGGGGTCTGGCCAGACCCCTCACCCTCCTTCCAGACCCACATAAACCATCTCCAGTACAAGATCAAGTCTAAGATTGGTTTTCTATTCCGAAATAAGGCCTCATTTACTTTTTCTTCAAAACACGCCCTTGTGAAAATGACCATCATCCCAATGCTTGACTTCAGTGATGTTGTCTACAGAACTGCTTCAAGTTCTCTCCTCAAGAAATTGGATGTTGTTTACCACAGTGCCATTCGTTTTGTATCCAACGGCCCATACAATACCCATCACTGCACCCTCTACTCACTAGTTGGATGGCCTTCGTTACACACCCGGCGCCTAAGCCACTGGTATAATTTCACCTACAAGTCCTTATTAGGCAAAACACCATCTTACCTAAGATCTTTAATATCTGTAGCAGTACCTACACTCAACCTGCGCTCGAGTAGATATATCTCTCTAGTTGCTAAAAAAGCCTGCACCTCATTTGGCCACCTCTCTTTCCAATTTTCTGTTGCAAATGACTGGAACAATTTACAAACATCTCTCAAACTAGAATCCATCGTTCCTATCACACTTTTAAAGCATTACTTTCAAAATTACTAACGGACCGCTGCCCATGTTGATATTTCTGTCCTCTAATGCCTTAGCACCTTCACTAAAGTTAACGCATCTTGTACATACCCAACTGAACAGCTATGTTTGAAACATCTTGTACTTTACCATGTTAGTCATGTTGCTTCGGGTTATCTATTTCTCTGCTATTGCGCTTGTGCTGCCATTTTACATTTTAAATTTACTTTTTAAATTGTTAATTTATGCACTCAATGTTCATTAACTTTAATTGAATTTGAACATTTTTATATTTGTTATTATATACTGTTGTACACTGTAGTTTCATGTAGCCTTGCACCTTTTTCCTTATCTTGGCCAGGTCACGGCTGCAAATGAGAACTTGTTCTCAACCGATTAACCTGGTTAAATAAAGGTGAAATAAAATTTAAAAAAAAAAATTAGAAAGGCATAGGGGTTCATAATTGTGCTCCAGGACTTTGCCTTCACCTCTACAGGCACAATAGCGAGAACACATTCATCACTTCCGGGCCCAGTATGGCCACATGTCTCCAATGACACAGATGCATTATGCATTATTGACTGACACTTCTGTGTTTTAGATTCAATGTGTAGGACAGTTGGATGTTTGTGTTTACATATATCACGTCAAAGGCTTGTCACATCCCTGCTCATATGACCTCTCCTCAGACAGCTGAAACACACTCTGCCTACTTTCAAAGCCTCCAATTTCTTCTCCCTGTGTGTCATCTCATCAAGCTGTGAACACTTCTCCACTGAATGCTGCCTCTTACACACACAGCATGACTCTTCGTCATTCTTTTGTGAAGCTGGCCCTCTGTGCTGTTGGTACCAAGCTGCTGATGTGGTTGATCCTGAGGCAGTATTTATGGCAGCAACAGTAGCTTAGCCTCTTCCGGTATGTCTACACTTGGATGTAGAGGAAGGGTCTAGTGGCGTACCCTGTAGGTCACCAAAAAGAGGATCAGACAGAATCTTTACCAGACACTCAATGAAGGTCACAAAGTCTGGGAACATAGCTGTAGCTCCCAGGCGACAGACCTCCATTTTCCCTCAGTTTATATGGCAACTTCATCATTATCAGGCGAAGATTAGATGGCACGTTCAACTCCTCCATATGTTGTAAATCTTCCATGACATTGTAACAGTCCCTTAAAAAAAGATTGAAAATGACTGGAGAGCATTAATGTCATCAACCCTCATCGTAGGCCACGTCATAGCCTTCTCCATATAAGCTATGGTAATTTTTATGTAATTTACATTTACATTTAGCAGACGCTTTTATCCAAAGCGACTTACAACTGAGGACTAAACCAAGCGAGTCATCGTGAAGAGACAAAAACAATGCAAGAAGTGCTCAAAATACAAAGTTCAGACATTGCTCAGAGTAGCATAAGCCAGATAAGCAGGGATTTTAAAGGAAAAGGAGAGTTTTTTTATTTTTATAAGTGCTCACGGAAGAGATGAGTTTCCAGTTGTCTTTTGAATGCTGTCAGGGATACTGCATTCCGGATGAGGGTGGGCAGATCATTCCACCAGCATGGTACCGGGAATGAGAATGTTCTGGAGAGTGATTTTGAGGTTCTCTGTGATGTTACCACGAGCCATCGCTCATTGACTGATCGTAGGCTTCTGGTAGGGATGTAGACTTGTAGTAGTGAGTGGAAGTCGGAGGGAGCTGATCCTGTGGTCAATCTGTAGTAGTGAGTGGAAGTCGGAGGGAGCTGATCCTGTGGTCAATCTGTAAGCAAGTGTCAACACCTTGAACTTGATGCGAGCAGCGAGTGGTAGCCAATGCAGAGAGATAAACAGAGGAGTGACGTAGGCCCTTTTGGGCTCGTTGAAGACCAGACGAGCTGCAGCATTCTGGATCATTTGTAGAGGTTTAGTTGCATATGATGGAAGTCCAGCCAGAAGAGCATTGCAGTAATCAAGCCTAGAAATGACCAGGGCCTGGACGAGAAGTTGTGTTGTATGCTCTGTTAGGAAAGGCCTGATCTTCCTGATGTTGTGCACAGCAAACCTGCATGATCGAGCTGTCTTCTGTGAAGGTCAGCTGATCAAAGATTACTCCAAAATTTCTGACTGACCTTGATGGGGTGATTGAGGAAGAATTTAGCTGGATGGTGAAGTCGTGCTGTAGAGACGGATTGGCAGGGAGGATGAGAAGCTTAGTCTTTGCCAGGTTGAGCTGTAGGTGATGTTCCTTCATCCATGCCGAGATGTCCGCCAGACAGCTTGAGATCCGTACAGCTACTGTGGGATCATCTGGTTGAAATGAGGTAGAGCTGGGTGTCATCAGCATAGCAATGGTAAGAGAAACCATGTGCCTGTATGATGGGTCCCAGTGATGTGATGTAAATGGAGAAGAGGAGCGGGCCAAGTACTGAACCCTGGGGAACCCCCGTGGTCAGTTGATGTGCTTTGGATACCTCACCTCTCCATGTGACCCTGAAGGACCTACCTGTGAGATAGGACTCAAACCAGTGGAGAGGAGTACCTGTGATGCCCAGTGATGAGAGGGTGGACAGAAGGATCAGAAGGTTCACAGTGTCGAAGGCAGCAGACAGATCCAGGAGGATGAGAACTGATGATTTGGAAACAGCTTTTGCGATCCGCAGGGCTTCGGTGACCGACAGTAATGGAGTCTCGGTTGAATGCCCTTTCTTGAAGCCAGATTGGTTGATATCCAGCTGGTTGTTCAGAGGCAGGAAAGATGATACTTGGTGTAAGGCAACTCGTCCAAGTGTTTTCGCAATGAATGGTAGGAGAGAGACAGGTCTGTAATTCACTAAAAGTTATGCGTTTAACGTTGTTTTTTTTAAGCAGTGGAGTTACCCGAGCCTGCTTGAATGCTGTAGGGAAAATGCCAGTGTGGAGGGATGAGTTGATGTGTGTGAGAGCTGGAAGAAGTGTGAGAGAGATTGCTTGTAGAAGGTGTGAGGAGATGGGGTCTAGAGGGCAGGTGGTAGGATGACTAGAGAGGAGAAGTCTAGATACTTCATCCTCGGTTAGTGGAGTGAAGGAGGAGAGAAGGTTGTTGGCGGTGGGAGAGGTTAGTCTGTGTTCCTGTGTGTGTGAAGCTGAGAACTGACTGCTGATAGTTGTAGTTTTGTTAGTGAAGAAGTTAGCGAGGAGGTGGGTGGTGGTTGAGGTGGACAGAGGAGAGAGTTGAATGTCTTGAACAGTGAACGCGTGTTAGAGGCGCTGTTGATCTTGTTGTGGAAATGAAGATTTTACGGCGTGAACATCAGCAGAAAAGGCAGAGAGCAGAGATTGATACCTACTGAGGTCAGATGTGTCTTTTGATTTGCACCATTTCCTCTCCGCTGCCCTGAGTTCGGTCCTGTGTTCACGAAGAACCACAGATAACCAGGGGTTGGAGGGAGTAGCGCGTGCTGGCCTGGAGGATTTAGGGCAGATGTCTAAAGAAGAGGTTAGAATGGAGCATAAAGTATCCGTTGCAGTATTCATATCCAGAGATGAGAAATGCGAGGGTGAGGGAAGAGATGACACAGCAGAGGAAAGATGGGATGGAGAAAGTGACCGCAGGTTTTGTCTGAAAGCAACTGGTAGGGGAGTTGGTGGTGCATGGGTAGTGAGTTGTAGATTGAAAGTAATGATGAAATGGTCTGACACGTTGAGAGGTTACACCAAAATATTGTCTGTGATGCAGTTGCGTGTGTAAAACAGGTCCAGTTGGTTGCCTGACTTGTGAGTACCTGTGGTGATAAGCCGTTGGAGATCGAAAGAGGCTAGGAGAGAGATGAAGTCTGTTGCATACGGCTTCTCTAGATGAATGTTGAAGTCGCCAAAGACTACAAGTGGGATGCCATCCTCAGGGAAAGAGGAAAGCAGCACATCCAGCTCCTCTACAAAGATTCCCAGTTGACCTGGGGGGCGATATATGACTACAATATGGATCTTAATGGGAGTTGTAAGTGTAATAGCATGATATTCAAATGAGTAGTTATTACATAGAGAAGAGAGAGTTGAGTATTTCCAATTGTTAGAAATGAGAAGACCAGTACCTCCACCCCTCTCAGACTGGCGAGGGGTGTGGGATAAAGAAGTTGCTAGAGAGAGCAGCAGGGGTTGCTGAGTCTCCTGGACGGATCCAGGTCTCAGTCAAGCCCAAGATATTAAGAGTAGAATGAGATGCTGGAATGAAGTCAGCTTTATTGACTGCTGATTGACAATTCCATTGACCCATAGAAAGAGTGAGAGGTGAGTGTGAGGATGAGGATGAGAGAATAGGGCGCAGATTAGCAGTATTGCGCTGCCTTCTGTTCATGATGAGAGAGCGTTGTCGAGAGACAACAGGAATGTATTGAAAGCACATGTTGATTAAGCGAAATAAGAAAAAGGTGGGAAAGGAAAGGGTGAAGATACTTAAGTGCCTTGCAGGTGTCCTTGCTCGGTGGAGTCGCGCAGGTAGAGTCGCAGGTCTTTACCAGAGTCGGTCTTCACACGAGGAGGCTGAACGCTTCCGCTGACGCTTCCGCGACAGCACGCACACTACATAGATATAAAGTTTTTAGTCGCCTGAGCGAGGACAGCTGTGGCCGCCCTTGCAATTAGCACAGCCAAAGCAAATATCCCGAGAATGGGCGAAACCGAAACTAGCTATTGAACAGCGCTACTGAAGTGCTACAATAAAATACAGACTACAACCCTTTAGATGCGCGGCATAAATTCAAAATTGGAACGCGTCTAATTAAAATACAGATATTTAGTGAAGATAAAAAATAAGCAAAGAATCGAAAGTAGCCCTACCTACTTGACAGTAAACAGAACAACAGGAGAACTGGATATTAAGAAAAAACAACTTACGTGCTCTTGTTGTTCTCACCGAGTGGCTGCTTGCCCCATTTCAGAAGTATTCTTTCAATAGATTCTTTGCTCTCTCATAGCCCTGCCCTGGAGCCATGTTATAGCAACTCCAAACCAGTTCCCTTGGCTGCCCTCTGGTGTGTTGCTCAAGGTAATAAAGACATTCTTCTTTCTGTAGTTTTTACTTTCAATAGCTTGCTCGAAAGGTCTAATGAAGGCTGCATACTTAAGTGGATCACCATCAAACTCTGGGATAGCTCGTGGCAGAAGAGAGGCTAAGGCTTCTTATGCGTTTCCCCGAGTCATCAACAGCAACACTAGACTTATCAGAAATATCTATCTATGATCTTTATGCATTAAGCGCGTCGAGTTCAAAGCGCTCAATGAAAACTGCATAAGTAAAATTTGATTGTGCTGAGGCAACCAACAGCACGCACAACACGGCACTTTCAATTTTACGAAGCAACAACACTGAAACAGTCTTTCATTTCGAGAGTCCACCTTGTTCCCAATTCCATCAGCAGAAATAAATGAAAGTATACCCACCAGCTTTCCGTGATTGTGATCTGCGTGAGAACTTACGTGTTTCAATTATAACTTCCAAGCTCCTCGACAGGTAAGCAATCCAATGAGATGGGCAATCCTTTCAATATCCAAACGACCAAGACACTCCTGTCCAGTTTAGAAGCGTATCCAAAAACGGAAAGGAATCAGTTCTTACAGTGTTGAAGCTATTCTATAAGCCCCTGCATAGATGGCATGGTGTTCTCAACGCGTAGGAGAAAATCCCAAGTCCAAACATGAGCTCACTTTGGGTGGTGTTCCCATTTATTATAAAAGGGATAATTTACATGAAAATGGTACTTCACCCAGTGCTAAGTAATAAAGTGCTGTCGTGCTGTTGGTAAAGTGGGTACTCACGGCTACGGTAAGATCCGTGTGTTCCTCGCCATCCAAGTCAAGTCAAGTCACCTTTATTTATATAGCGCTTTTTACAATACAGATTGTATTAAAGCAGCTTCACAGTGATAATAAAATACATCAAAGTTTGCTTCTAGAAGAAAATTGCATCATCATCCACCCTTAAGTAAGGCAAATCAATAATATTGTTGAATATTTAAATGTCCCCAACTAAGCAAGCCAAAAGCTAAGGCGACAGTGACAAGGAACCAAAACTCCATCAGGTGACAGAATGGAGAAAAAAAGCTTGGGAGAACCCAGGCTCAGTGGAGGACCAGTTTTCCTCTGGCCAACGAACAAACAGTGTATGTTAATGGTTCAGGCAGCATTATAAGTCAGAAGTCAAATTGGATCAGAGCTTTCAGAATATTATCCAGTTCCATGTGGTTGGAATTCGGAGTCATCATGCCGGTATGGAGACAAGTTTGTTGAGGATCAGTGCCGATGCCTGTCGTGTCGATGAGGCCTTCACAGGGTTGATGGGCTGGCACTTCAGGGATGCGTTGTCGTCGCGTTCAGACACAGGTCCTTCATCAGATCTGGATACGGCCTGGATCCGGCGAACTGCAGTAAACCTCGGGATAAACAGAGACTAATATTAACATAGATGCCATTCTTCTTATGATGTAACGGGTACATCAGGATTTATGGGAGGTTTTCCCGGTTCCGGATGACCTAACCTATGCAGCCTAACATTGAATTATAGAAGTCTATAGTGTGTTATGTGTAAGCTAGGTCAAAGAGATGTGTTTTTAATTTAGCTTTGAACTGACAGAGTGTGTCTGCTTCCCGGACAATGGTAGGAAGACTGTTCCAAAGTTTTGGTGCTAAATAGGAAAAGGATCTACCGCCAGCAGTCGATTTGATATTCTAGGTATTATCAACTGGCTGGAATTTTGAGATTGCAATAGACGTGAAGGACTATAATGTATTAAGAGCTCGCTCAAGTACTGTGGAGCAAAACCATTTAGTGCTTTATAAGTAATCAGCAATATTTTAAAATGTATACAATGTTTAATAGGCAGCCAATGCAGTGTTGACAGAACCGGGCTAATATGGTCATACTTCCTGGTTCTGGTAAGAACTCGAGCTGCTGCGTTTTGGACTAGCTGTAGTTTTTTTTATTAAGCGTGCAGGGACACCACCCAGTAGAGCATTACAATAATCTAGCCTTGATGTCATGAACGCATGAACTAATTGTTCCGCATTTGTCAATGAGAGCATATGCCGTAATTTAGATATATTTTTAAGATGGAAAAATGCGGTTTTACAGATACTAGACAAATGACTTTCAAATGAAAGATTGGTATCAAAGAGCACACCCAGGTTCCTAACCGACGACGAAGACTTAACAGAGCAGCCATCAAGTGTTAGACAGTATTCTAGGTTAGTACGCGAGGAGGTTTTTTGTCCAATAATTATAATCTGTTTTTTCAGAATTAAGTAGTAGGAAATTACTAGTCATCCAATTTTTTATATCAGCTATGCATTCCATTAATTTTGTGAATTGGCAAGTTTCGTTAGGTTTTGAAGAAATATACAGCTGAGTATCATCGGCATATCAATGAAAACTAATGCCATGCTTCCTCTAGGTATCTCCCAAGGGTAGCATGTACAGAGTGAACAGCAATGGTCCTAGTACTGAGCCTTTTGGTACGCCATACCATATGAAATTGTGATCGATAAGACATCTCTTCATTTACTGCTACAAACTGATAATGGTCTGATAAGTATGATTTAAACCATGCTAGTGCAATTCCACTAATGCCAACATAATTTTCTAGTCTATTTAAAAGAATGTTGTGGTCAATGGTGTCAATTGCAGCACTAAGATCGAGTAACACCAATAGCGAGATACAACCGCGATCGGATGATAAGAGCAAATCATTTGTAACTCTAATGAGAGCAGTCTCAGTACTATGGTACGGTCTAAATCCTGACCGAAGATCCTCGCATTTATCATTTCTTTTTAAATAGGAACATACTAGAAAAAGCAGTATCCTCACAACTACAGTATCTTTGACAGAAAAAGTAGATTTGAGATCGGCCTGTAATTGAATAATTCTGTACATTCAAGTTACGTTTTTTTAACAAGTGGTTTGATCATAGCCAGCTTACAAGTTACGTTTTTTTAACAAGTGGTTTGATCATAGCCAGCTTAAAAGTTTTTGGTACGTATCCTAGTGACAAAGATGAATTAATGATATTGAGAAGAGGATCTATGATCCCTGGAAGCATCTCTTTCAGTAGCTTAGTCGGTATCGGGTCTAACATACATGTTGTCGATTTAGATGATTTAACGAGTTTCGAAAATTCTTCCTCTCCTATAGCAATGAATAAATCGAATTTTTCCTTAGGGAAACTACAATGGACTCCCTGATGCAAATCTGTAGTAGACGCTTACATAGTTTGATTGTCTTAATTATATTAAATTATAACTGACACAATATTTAAGATCGTTCAGTCTGCTTTGACTGACCAAACTACCAGTGTGTTTGTTTACTTTAATAGCCCATAAAACATGCATATCCAATTCTTCAACATCTTTATACAGACTAATTAGGGCAGAAGTTGTTAAAGAGACTGTCCACTGCAGTCAGCCATACGAACAGGACAATGAAACACAAATGGGTATATTAAAAAAAAAACAGCAGCTAGCGCTCTGGGCAGAAATAGTACATTCATTTCAAAAAGATTTTCCTTCTCACAGAATGATAAAACCCCAATAAAGTTTCTTACCTCATAGGTGAAATTTAGACTACAATGAGCTTTATGCTACCTGCGCTTGCCACTTCACGCACACACACATCCCTAATGACAAACACATATTTAGACCATGATCTACAACTATGAGAAAAAGCAATAAATCAAACTACTCACCAAGGAATGGCCACAGGAAATATAAACGCATAGCCTTCTACTACACGCAGCACAGAGAAGGATGACAACGGTGCATTTAGACAAACTTTTTATAAAGCCACCGAAACCAAACGAACCTCCCTAATTGAGCCACACAGGTGTGCTCAATGTCGCGCCACGGCTGAACGCCAGTGGGTGTGTCTTCCCATTTAAGCTATCCATTGAATAAAACGACTTCTAATGAGCCAAGAGTCAAAACAAATATTAGAAACTCTCAACCCGCCACACAAGGAACCACAAAATCTGCAGAATACAGATGAATACATGAGAATGTTAGAGAAGATTATCAAACACATTTTCAGATGACTGCCTTGATTTGTGGTTTGTTTTTTGTTATATAGGCCTACATGTCATAGTTTACAGATGTAAAAAGTGCCTAGATGTGCTTAGATGCTAAAAATGTGTTATCATTATTGATCCTTATATCACATTACAATATAAATTTACTTGTCAAATAAATGAAACATTATGAAACATTAATTCGAGTTTAAATTGTTTTATTAGCTTCTCTTTACACCTGGCCACTTCATGTGTTTTCTCTGATCGGATAGTTAACTGATTGATCAAAACTCTTCCATTTACACCTGGTCACGTGTGTTTTTGCAAAAACAGAAACAAATCCGTTCTTTCAATTCCCGCGCTATATAATGTTACAGATTTAATGGAGTTAACATCACCGAAAGCAACCGATATGAGCTGCATTTTATTGATCATCAGCTAAAATTTCGGAATCAAAGACCGCAATAAGAGAGAGCGACAACAGCCCTGGTAAGATAATTTCGGTTCTTTACTTTTAATGAAGATGATTGTGTGTTAAGCGTCTGCGACTTACTTTCACTTTGATTTGTGATGCTCAGAGAGATGCTCAGAGAGATGCTCATCTGCGGTAATGCGTGTTGCATAGCGTTGTCATATCTGGCTATAACATGACATATAGCCTATAACGCTCTCACACGTTTATTTTTTTGCATTTTTGGGAGGAGTAAAATTGACATATTTCAACAACCAAGTGCGGCATTTACACTTGTGCAGTTTTGTCTGGAAAGCTGCCCAGACCTCCTCCTGAAGTGGTTTGAGCGATCGGATTCAAATCCGTCTCGAATGCGTTTTGGAGGGTATTTGCACCTGGTCTTTTCATGATCGATCACAGAAAACGCATGAAGTGGCCAGCAGTGATGCATGTCATGGTGAATAATTATTTGAATTAAAGCTGAAAATAGGTTAAAATGAATGTTAAATGTGTGACCCCTAAAACCAGAAGTGGCCCCTGCCTGGCCCCCCCAGTTACTGTAGTCTAGAACCGCCACTGGTCATCAGACAAATGGAGTTTTGGACTGGTGATATTTGACTCAGTGGAGAAAGTACACAGATTATTTTGGGGGATTTCTAGGCATTGTGTTTCATGTCGCCTTTTTGTGATTTTTCAAAACTTTTGCTTTTTCTGGGTGACATGGAATGACCTCTGGCGCTAACAGAATCTCATGTCATGCAGCTGTGCAGAGAAGCCCAAATTCTAGAGATTAGAATTTTGTAAAATAATAAATTTTGTTTCAGTTTGTTTTTCATTAAACCCTATCTTATGCCCCCATAACACTTGGAAAATATAGCATGGGATTATTCTGATACTTTTACATCTTTTTTAAAAAGCTTGATGTTGTTCGCTATTCACTGTCATGCACGAGCAGGACAGTTAAAAAAAATATATAAAAAATCTCCTTTTGTGGTCCATAAAAGAAAGGGCATAGTACATTAGAACAACACCAGGGTGAGTAAATTATGACTTTATTTTGGGCTATCCCTATACTATCCCTTTAAAGCAGAAATAAGAAAGCTGCAAACTGCATCTCTCGTTCAAAGTCTCTGACTACCGCTCTCTCGCGTGCTCTCTCAGTCCTTTCCGCATTGGAATTTGGAAAATAGTGCTTCAGTGAGTGCATCGGGCCATTTCTCAATATGTGTTCTTAACCGATCACGCATCCTTATCGTACCACATCATTAGCAATTGTCGAAGTTCAATATTTCAATATTAAAGCAGTATATATTACACAAATATAGAGGATGCATGAAAGTGCCCGGATGTTTTCTTGCTATCGAGGATGCATTGAATGCAAACTCGAGAGAACCGCCAATGCAGGCATACAACATGTGGAAGCTGTAGTGTTATAAATTTATTGAATGTTTAATTTAGGTTCCAATACAATAGTATTTTAACTTAGAAAGGAATGCAAACAGTGTTCTCCATATTTGATGTATAAATTATGTGATTTAAAGGAGATTAAGTCAAGCAATTCAGGTGTCTGACCTTAGCCTTTGTCTCAAGATACAGCTGTGTCTTTGTCTCTATGATAATGTGAAGGTATGAGTGATACAACCAGGCTGATTGGATTACCATCTATACATGACACTGTTATGCTGATGAGATCAGGAAATCTCTGCAAACGGTTGGGGTTCCCAGCGGGATATTCCTGACTGTCCTGATCTCTCTATTGTAAAGTAAATTAATCCGATTACTGAGACTATCACCTTTTGTCTTTAATGGCTCTCGGAGCCCCTGTCCCAGTCATTGAATAGTTATGCTGATTGCATTAGCATCTATGCATATGAGTGCTGATGAGATCAGGACTGGGGAAATTCCGGTAACGGGCTGACTCCTGTACTTCATTTACATGCTTTGTTTAGATTGTCTCCACCTCTATGTAACTCATCCCCCTTTAACCCTCTGGGGTCTGAGGTGTTTTTGGGGCCATTGGGATGTTCTGACATGCCCTTACATTTGTGTTTTTTTCAGTTATTTATAAACATGTTAATGGCAAAGGTGTAAATTCTCTCTATATAGCACAAACAGGGCTACCATAAAATGTGAGCAACATAAATGTACATGTTTGAATTTTTGAGAGAATATTGTTTATGCGTGGTTATTGAAAAACTAAAAAATAAAGCTTTAAAGTTTAAGGCCACAAAACGCATACTAAATATCTGTCCACAAGACTTTTGACTAATGGATGTTGTCGCCTAGAGTTTTTGCTTCAAAATGATCTGAAAATCATCCTGCATTATCATTCACATAAAACAATAGATTGTTTTAAATTGTGAAAAACATTTTTTTGTTTGGGAAGTCAATATGCAGATGGGCGTGAACGGCCCAACCCCCTCATGAATAATTAGGCAGTTCTCACCTGAGCAGACTGCATACTAATGAGCCTTTCACTCAGGGGTGTCACACAAGAAAGAATGCAAGGACAATATATATAAAAAAATATACATACATACATACACACACACACACACACACACACACACACACACACACACACACACACACACACACATATATATATACATACACAATCAAAACATAAATGAAAGTCAAAAGCATATTTATAGTCACACCTGGAAACAAATCCTGGTCAAATAGGCTATATGGGCCATTCTACAGAATTGGTTCAAAACATCTTGAAAAGAAAATTTTCTTTTTCCATATATGTCTGATAAAGTATTATTTTTTTAAAGTAGGCCAACACATTTTATTATCATAGGTATTTCAAAGTTAAGGATTCATTATTTTGATATAGCTTGCATTAGAACAAACACTATAACAGTTGATTAGTTTATTTGTGACAAAACATAGCCTACTAGCAGTATATATTTAACATATGAGCAGAAACTGTCTAACAAAAGCTTATTTGATGTCTATTTTATAAAACTTTATAAACTATCCAAAACTAGTGAACGAAATGTTGTCATTACAGACACTATATCGCGAATAGAAGAAATCTCAGTAGGCTATATAGTTTGGATGTGTTCATGTAAAATTAACGTTTACTAATGTAGGAGCGAGAGTGAATGAACGGCACAGATGCGATGGACAGCTGTAGTAACATTGCGCGCGCGTCTGTGCCATTCATTCATTCACACAGAGACACGCAATTCTTATTTAAACAGTCTTTGTGCAGTTTACGTACACTATACAATAACACGATTAGAAGAAAGCACTTAAGAATAAATAACTTACTTCATCAGCTGAGTCCGCGGTCCTTATTCTGAGCACTTCTGAGGTAACTTTTCCAGGATTATTAAGATAACAGCGCAGCAAGACGAGGTAAGTAGACTACAAGATTCTTATTAAACTGAATGTTTTATCCAGCTGATGTGGGCGTTAACCATTTGCATGGCTTGCCTCAGATCATTTGCGTTTGAATAGCGCGCGTCCTCCGTGGGCGTGTCAGATTAACGCGTAATTAAGTGTAATGAGCTGGGGGGAAAAAATACTGACATACTCTCTTTTTTATACAGATTACATAGACTGAGAATATTTGTTTTTTTATAGAAATTACTTCATTGAAAAGAAGAGAATTCATGCTTCATAAAGAAAAAACTCTCTTGCCTGTATGACAAGTATTTGCGGAGTTATAGTTAATTTTCGGACGCGATTCAGAATGGACTGCACTGACAGAGAGAAGGCAAAACTCGCATCATGTTTGTTTTTCTTTATTTGACAAAAAGCACAACAATTTGTTTTTATTGTGAGTATACAGAAAAATAATAGACACTTAACAGGATCGAATGATGTCTAACACTTATATGTAAGATCAAAATCAACAGAGTATTTTGAGTTTCTTTTGCACTGATAAGAAAAAAAGCAAGACTATCGCGCGCTGACCTCAGAGGGTTAACAGGATTGAATGATGTCTAACACTTACATGTAAGATCAAAATCAACAGAGTATTTTGAGTCTCTTTAGCACTGATAAGAAAAAAAGCGAGCAGATCACGCCGGCGTGCTTGCCGACCCCAGAGGGTTAAAGGTTTAAACTACAGTCTGTATTATGCCTTAGTGAGACTTGGATGAAATACACTACAGCGATGCAACAGCGACTTCTGAATAAAGAATCCTGTTGAAAGATATCTCCACGTCTCCTGGTCTGCACTTCTGGGTTTCCTACACTTAAGAAGAAAAAAGTTCACAACAGATGGTGCCGTGACCCGGGTGGAGATGCTCACCGGAATCCAGATTGAAACTTCAAGCTCAACAAAGAATGTCAACAAAGAATGAACTTTCTGACTGAATTCAAGACTGAATCTTGAAACTTCAAGCTCAACAAAGATTTCAACAAATAATTAACTTTCTGACTGAGTTCCAGACGGAATCTTTCCGTACAACTAAAGATTTGGTGAGTTTCACTCTATTCAAAGAACCACTGCAGACCAGTACAAATGTGTTATCCTCTGCACCATCAGAGAAGAGTTATCAGACAGCTGTAGAGTTTGGTTAACTAAAGTTACCCTTTAAAAGTTTTCTTTTAGAGATGAAAGTGTATCCTCTGTTCAGACAGGGAAGTTTTAACATTACGTGTTAATAGTGGTTACCCTCTGTTTCAGGCAGGGAAGTTTAGCATCATGTGCTAATGATTTGGTTGTCCTATGTTCAGGCTGGGAAGATTAGCATAAAGTGCTAGTAATTTGAAGGTTGAGTGTACCCTCTATTGATCAGAGAAGTTTTAGTGTTTTTGATGGTTAGAAGGAATGCTAGGCTGGTTCCCACAACTGAAAAAGGTGGACTAGCTAGCCCTTTATGGACAGACAGTGAGTTCAAGTCAGTGTTAGGAGAGCACATAGTGACTGAGTCAGTCAGATTGAAAGAAATTTGGTATTCACCCAGAAAACGTATGGTCTATTGAAGAATGCAAGAAGGTGTTGGGTGCATGTATCAGGAAGAGAAACATAAAAGGCATTATCTGTTGCCAGAGAGAATTTAGCTTATCCATTGCACAAGAACAAGCTAGGTGTATAGCTAAGTTAAAAGAACAGAACAAACAATTGCTCACTCGAGTTCCCTGTCTCACAACAAAGGTGGGCCATAACAAGGACTCAACCAAATGTGACTCAGAAGACCAACAGTCAGATTAAACGTATCCTGACTTACAAGCTTTCTTTGAAACAGATGTAGCCATTCAATCAGTAACTGACGAGCCTGTAGACTCAGTAAATGTATGTGTGGCTAGGAGATCTCAGGGAATTGAGGGAACTGAAAGTGTTCCTCCCCACTCCTCTGTTGTCCAATTACAAACTGTTGCCAAAGTGCTAGGACCTAAAGATATAGAGAGACTATCCCAATGCTTTTGTTTAACACCATAGACTCACTTTTAAATGCCCCGCAGAATGCTTGTATGGAGGCATCCCCTGCTATGTGTGAAAATTTCCTTTGCTTTTTTATTGATAAGGTCTCTTCTATTAGGTCTCAAATTGCACATTCAGCTTCAGACCCCTCAATCTCTGTCCCCTGCTCGGCTGTTTTTGATCATTTTGAGCCGGTGACTTTTTCTTTTTTTAGAGGAGGTTGTTGGTCACTTGAAGCCCTCGGGTTCTCCAAATGATGCTGTCCCCCCTCGACTATTTAAGGAGGTTTTCCCCACTGTAGGACCATCTGTTGTTGCAGTTATAAATAGTAGTCTGACCTCGGGTGTGGTCCCTGAAATTTTGAAACATGCAGTGGTTCAACCTCTGATTAAAAAACCTGCTCTGGATCCGTCAGTTCTTGCTAATTTCAGGCCTATTTCCAAATTGCCCTTCCTTTCAAAAATCCTGGAGAAGATTGTGCACAGTCAATTAGTGGTCTATTTGGAAGAACATAATATACTAGAGGTTTTCCAGTCCGGCTTTAAAACCTTGCACAGCATCGAAACCGCTCTTTTAAGAGTTTTTAATGATATCTTTTTAGCGACTGACTCTGGCGACTGTGTTGTCCTTGTGCTTTTGGATCTAACTACTGCATTTGACACAGTGGATCATGAAATATTGATTTCACGTTTAAGGCAGTGGGTGGGCATCAGTGGCATGGCACTGGAGTGGTTTAGGTCATACTTAGCGGATCAAACTTTTTGTGTTAGCGTAGGTGAATCTGTATCCTCGTCTGCTCCTCTCTTGTGTGGGGTCCCACAGGGCTCAGTCCTCGGCCCTCTACTTTTCTCTTTGTATTTGCTTCCACTTGGTTCCATAGTTAGAATGTACGGCATTTCATTCCACTGTTATGCAGATGACAGTCAGATTTATGTACCTCTTAAAAAGAAATGATCTGTTGGACAACTACTCAATTGTCTCGACGACATAAAGGCCTGGATGGCTCTGAACTTTTTAAATTTTAATGATAAAAAAACAGAAGTGATGGTTTTTGGAGGCACCACTGGGACCCCGCCTGTAGATCTGGGTTTCTTGGCACCCTATATTAAACCTAGCATTACAAACCTAGGAGTATAAGTGGACCCGAGCTTAAAATTGACAGTCAAATCAAAGCTGTTGTCAAATCAAGCTTCTTTCATTTGAGGCAGCTGGCCAAAGTAAAGCCAATTCTGCCAAGACAATATTTTGAAACTGCAATCCACGCCTTTGTAACTACACGGCTGGACTACTGTAATTTGCTATATGTGAGGGTTATGGCGGGGCAAGACCATTTAATGATTTAAAAGCAAACAACAGAATCTTGAAATGGATCCTAAATTGAATAGGCAGCCAATGTAATGAAACTAAAATAGGGGAAATGTGCTCATGTTTACGTGTGCCTGTTAAAAGACGTGCTGCTGCAATCCACGCCTTTGTAACTGCACGGCTGGACTACTGTAATTTGCTATATGTGAGGGTTAGTGGGTCCTCCATCACCCGTCTCCAGATGATACAAAATGCAGCAGCACGTCTTTTAACAGGCACACGTGAACATGAGCACATTTCCCCTATTTTAGTTTCATTAAATTGACTGCCTATTCAATTTAGGATCCATTTCAAGATTCTGTTGTTTGCTTTTAAATCATTAAATGGTCTTGCCCCGCCATACCTCTGAGCTTCTACACTCTTATAAACCCGTCTGCGCTCTCAGGTCAGATGATCAGCTGCTCCTGACTGTGCCTAAAACTAAGTGTAAGCTCATAGGGGACCATGCTTTTGCTGTGTCTGCCCCTAAACTATGGAATGATCTGCCTTTGCATGTTAAGCAGGCCTCTTCTTTATCTGTTATTAAAACCCTTTTTAAAACTCATTTTTTCTCTGTGGCTTTTGACATCTAGTACGATGTCAACTTAATTTACTTGATTTTATTTGTTACTTTGAATTTTTTTATTGTATGGCTATTAATTGTACATATGTTTATGTTTATTTTTCTGTACAGCACTTTGGTTGCTGTAAAGTGCTTAACAAATAAAGTTGGTATGGTATGGTATGGTATGAATCGGGAGAGGGAGTTCTGAGAGTGTTAAAGAACATTGTTGGACCAAACATGGACTGGTCAAAGATCACTTATTGTGTACAGAAGGATGAAACTGTTAGTGAGTACACTGAGAGATTTTGTCAGTCAGCTGCAGCATACAGTGGGATTGCTGACACTTCAGAAAAGGTGCTAGGTGATAATGTTCCCTTTGTTCGCACATGGTTTGATGGTCTTTTGTCAGAACACAGAAAGGCATTGCCTTTCTTAGACTTCACATGGTCCACTAGAACCCTGCAAAACAACTTGGACATTTTAGCTGCGTGGGAAAGAGACTCTGATGTCAAGAAAAGAGTAAAACTTGCAGCAGCCTCCTTTAAGTTCAACACAGAGAATCAGAATCAACAGAAATGTAAATGTCCTAAGAGAGAAAGCAGTTGTTATTACTGTGGTAAGAACGGACATTGGGGAAAGGAGTGTAGGAAAAACAAAAAGAACTTAAGACAAGTTAACAATGTTACGCAGCTTCTACTCAATCTGCTTGCTACTCTAAAGCAACCCCTCCCCTCGTCATTAAACTTATGGGGCAGCTTGCTGAGGTGTTAAACATTTGGGCTGTGAGTGCTTAATTTCCCCAGTAACTTACAACAGAGATGAAAGACTTATTTTTGTTTAATAGAACAAAAGGAAAGTGACTGTCTCAGCCTTCCTTTGGGGGACACTGTTTAAGTAGATTCACAGCCTTAAATGTTATGCTACAGCACAGGCCCTTCATCAGTAATGAGTTTAAGTCAGGCTATAAACATAAAATGCTCTCATGTAGAGACCGCAATAATGAATTAAGCAAAAGTAACTTTTGTCACCTCCTCCCGTTGGGGAAATTGGTTAACGTCCCTCACAGCTCCGAACATTGTTTTACAGCGTGCACCAGTCACAAACCCATCCTCAAGTATGATGTCTACAATGACTGAAGTTGTGTTAGAGGATGAAGGAGAAATGACCCAGGTGAAAAAGACGTACTATTAAATGTATTAAAAATGTACTTGAGTATGCTTTTAGTACAATAAAAATATACTATAATGCATGTTTAATACATTTAACAATATGTTAAATGTACTTTTTCACCTGGGGACTCTGGGGACGATTGTGTTACGCAGATCAAGGTACACACTTCACAGGACAGGTAGTCAAGGAAGTGTCTAGAATGTTGCGAGCCATTAGAGCCTAAGTGGCACGGACCACATCAAGTGATGTTGATTACAGCAGCTGCAGTATTGTGACAGGGAAAGAAAACCACTGTAAAGTTTTGCCCCCACCTAAAGGGATATTGATAGGACACGGCCCAGTGAGGAGCCCAGGGAAGAATCGAATGCAACAGTCGTCGGGGGCCAACCCTGCGGTGAAGAATCCCTAATAGGCCTTCCCCATCCACTAGTCCGTCCTTACCTCACTGTTCTTTAGGTGTCAAATGAATTAAGAAATAGGAAAAGAATGAACAACAATAGCAAACTTAGAAAAAGATAAAACCCTAGTGTTTGAACAAATACTGCTCTGTCGTCTTTTGTTTTTTCTTCCTCTGTGCAGATACCACTTGATGGCTGTCCCGGGACCCATACGCACTGACCTCCTCACCTGCATATGACCCACATACGGAACCTTCAGTCATCCATCAACATGATAAAGATTGTCGTACTACTAAACATCATGGACATCGCACAAAGTGTAGACTCCAACATATTCTTAGAGCTGATGAATATGTTAAAAATGACTTGTTTGCTGGAAAGAATGTTGCAGGCCACACCCGAAGATGGATGCATTCCTTGACTCACTTGTGCACAAACATGGTGGTCTAAAGTTATTAGAACTCTCAAAGTAGGCAATGTAGTGTTACAAATTTATTAAATGTTTCATTTAGGTTCCAATACAATAGTATTTTAACTGAGAAAGTAATGCACACAGTGTTCTCCATATTTGAGGTATAAATGATGTGATTTAAAGAAGATTAAGTCAAGCAATTCAGGTGTCTGACCTTAGCTTTTGTCTCAAGAAACAGCTGTGTCTTTGTCTCCATGATAATGTGAAGGTATGAGTGATACAATCATGCTGATTGGATTACCATCTATACATGACACTATTATGCTGATGAGATCAGGAAATCTCTGTAAACGGTCGGGGTTCCCAGCGGGATATTCCTGACTGTCCTGATCTCTCTATTGTAAAGTAAAGTAATCAGATTACTGAGACTATCAGCCTTTGTCTTTAATGGCTCTCGGAGCCCCTGTCCCAGTCATTGAATAGTTAGGCTGATTGGATTAGCATCTATGCATATGAGTGCTGATGAGATCAGGGAAATTCCGGTAACGGGGTGACTCCTGTACTTCATTTACATGCTTTGTTTAGATTGTCTCCACCTAACTCATCCCCCTTTAAAGGTATAAACTACAGTCTGTATTATGCCTTAGTGAGACTTGGATGAAATACACTACAGTGATGCAACAGCGACTTCTAAATAAAGAATCCTGTTCACACTAATCTATATGTGAAATTCCCTGAATATTATTGCAGATTCCCTTTTGTTAAGACATTAAGAATGAAATTGCACCAAGTTTAGTTTCGTAACTAAAAGAAGTTTCACCAAGAGACAGATAATATTTGCTTGGTACCGAGATCTTCAGGAGCTGCGTGAACTTTTAGTTAGCTAGCTGGACTATGACTTCATTATAGATGAGAGAAACACTATGAACAACCAAATTAAGACAGTTCTGAAAACCTGTTTTGATGACCAGCTGCTCATAACCTTTACCACAAAGCACAACGCATGATGATATACATGGCAGTCAAAACCATAGGCAGAGATTAAAGTTGATTGAGCCACTTACTCTTAATTTTTCGCTGACACACCAGCGCCTGCTCCCGTACCCGGTACGTATGTTTTGACAGCTAGTGAATTGATAGCAAAGAACACAGTCTGAGCGTACCAGAGAAATGGTACAGCCCAATGGGGAGTGAGGGTTTGAAAATCGTATTTCATTAGATTATTTCCTGAATTGTTGGTATGTGATGTAATACTGCATGTAAATGCATACAATTTTGGTTAGGCTTACATTATATTTTATTAAAAAAAACAATTCAGTACCCCCCAAACTATTATTTTAATCCCATTTGGGAGGGTCCAAGTAACTTCGGATTCACTGAGGGTCCTCAGCTTCACTCAGGGTCCGAAGTGAAGCTTTCTGAACCAGTGAAGCTTTCAACACAATTGTATTGGAAAAAGGTTAATTACTCGAAGCTTTTCAAATCAGAGCTCGGAGAGGACCTCTGTTGACAGCAGCTTTGTGCTTAATGATTATTGTAAGAAGTGTTCTTTAGAATTACTTGTGTTTGGGGAGTGCTTAAAGTGTTTTTGGACTGGGACCAGTGCAGTCCTTTGAAACAGTGGGAGTATAGCTGTCCTAATTCAGAGGCTGCGTCCTCCGGAGGCCGCATTTGAAGGTCGATTGTGTCACAGCGGTCAATTGTGTCCCAATTCAAAGGCTCCTTCTAATGCGGCCTACTGTAAATGTTCCTGTGGCGAACAGGACGGCCGAGGGGCGTGAGAGAACGGCGCGAGGCCGGTGGTGCGATTGCTAATGAGCAGCACCTGTGAAGCACACCGGTCTCGCATCTCTCACGGAGGAGCGGAAGCATAAAGGAGGAGCGACGACGTTGATGATCGAGAGAGGAACAGGCCTGTATTTTAGTTGTGTTTTGTTTTTGTATTTTACTTTAGTTATATTTATTTTCGGTAGCCAGCAGTCGTCCGCGAGGGGCTGCTGGCGGTATTTTTGTTTGTTTGTTTTATTTAAAATAAATTATATTTTGATTGTTCGCCGGTTCCCGCCTCCTTCTTCCCTGAACATTGCTACACTGGTGCCGAAACCCGGGAAGAGGGAGGAACGCGCTGTCAGAGAGTCCTCGCCGGTGCGGGGAATCCGCGGTGCCATCTAGCATGGTGCGCGAGTCGCCGCCGCTCGCCGTGGGCCTGAGCCTGCTGCCATCCGCCGAGCGAGCGGAGGAGCAGGGAGCGGGGGACTCGCGGCCACGGACGCTCGAGGCGGGGCGCTGGAGTGAGTTGCCGGTGGGACGGTCGAGCTCGCTGCCGGCCGCCTGGGTATTGGAGGGGCGGCTGCCATCCGGGAGGGAGAGGAGGAGTCGCCGCCGCTCGCCGTGGGCCGGAGCCTGCTGCCGTCCACCAGTGAAGGGGAGGAGCAGGGAGCGGGGGACTCCTACCGTCTGCCCAAGGCACCCGAGGAGCCGTCGCCGTCCACCGGGCGGCGGAGGAGCGTCGAGCCGTCCACCGAGGGCTACCCAGCGTCGCCGCCAGGCACCGCGGAGGAGATCGCCTAGCTGGTGGGGGACCAGATGGCAGCGCGTTGTGGGAACCGGACCAATTTTTTTTTCCTCTCTCCCCTCTCTCGATCTGTCGCTCCTCATGCTTCCGTCTCCGTTTCCCTCGGTTTGTCTGTCCATACCCCCCAGGGATCGCCGCCGCCGGGGGGGGAGTAGGCACAGGCTCGTGAGTACCCCCCGGCCTGTGAGGGGCGATGGGGGTATGTGGCGAACAGGACGGCCGAGGGGCGTGAGAGAACGGCGCGAGGCCGGTGGTGCGATTGCTAATGAGCAGCACCTGTGAAGCACACCGGTCTCGCATCTCTCACGGAGGAGCGGAAGCATAAAGGAGGAGCGACGACGTTGATGATCGAGAGAGGAACAGGCCTGTATTTTAGTTGTGTTTTGTTTTTGTATTTTACTTTAGTTATATTTATTTTCGGTAGCCAGCAGTCGTCCGCGAGGGGCTGCTGGCGGTATTTTTGTTTGTTTGTTTTATTTAAAATAAATTATATTTTGATTGTTCGCCGGTTCCCGCCTCCTTCTTCCCTGAACATTGCTACAGTTCCCAAGTGCAAGATTTTCCCTCGGAATTGGTTTACTTTTAAGTTGTTAAGTTTTTTATGCAGGTTGATTTCCACCCCCCTAAGTGCGATTTCGGCGCTCCAACACCCCCAAAACACTAATCCAGTGGAGAATTCGGCCGCCCGATGGAGAAGAGCCGATGGGCTTTTAGTGCTACTTTTGTTGTACAGACCTGGCAACCCTGCCTACCGTTCTTCTTTCCCTGGGCTGCGAAGGATAGAATTAGGAACCAGCACCAGCCAAGTGAAACTAGATATTTAGAGAGGACATGAAGTTTCAGAGAGGGACAGAAGACAGGAGGTCACAAAAGAGAAGGGAGAGAATGGACTGATTGTTTTATCTTCTTTACAGATTGGTAGAGAAATAAACTTTCAGTTATGTGAATTAAAATTTGTAAATGAAACAAAAAATAATTGCTGTTCATTGTTTATTTTTGTAATGCATGTTAAAACACATATTATTTTAATTCATTAATTCATCTGTGCATTTATTTTTGTCATGTCAATTAATTTGTAAATGATAGAAAATAAATGTTCTATAAAAAATTGTACAGAACTTTTTACAACTATTTAAAAGATAAATTACGTTCAAGATGATAAAAACTAATAAAAGTTTAAATGAACAGTGTACATAAAACAGATTGGAAGATATTTTTATATATATCATTAGTTATAACTGCATAAAAACAAAACGTCTCAGGTTACGACTGTAACCCTGGTTCCCTGAAGAGGGAACGAGACGCTGCGTCGAGACGCTGTGGGAACGCCCCTGCGTGATTGCGTCATGACGCACCTATGAAATCAGTCCAATGGTGGGATGGAAAGTCATGTGTCGTCATAGACCAGGAAGCTATAAAGCACTCCTGAAAACAGACCGCCCTAGCTTCTGAAAAGCTGAAGCAAGTCGATCACAGGCATGCAGGGAGTATGGCAGGGTGACGCAACATCTTGTTCCCTCTTCAGGGAACCAGGGTTACAGTCGTAACCTGAGACGTTCCCTTTCAAGGGAACTCGAGCTGTGTCAAGACGCTGTGGGAACAGTATACCCACGACGCCATAGTAACAAGTGCCTAAGTGCCTGTCCATGTGGAATCTCTGCGCACACCAAGACGAGAGCACCTGCGCCCCTGGAGTGGACCCGAAGTCAAGGTCAAAAACCTCACTAATGTGTGCGGTGAGGCAACCTCCTGCCACATCACAAACATATTAGAGGGAAACTCCTGACAATAATGTTTTAGAAGCAGCCAAAGTATCTTGGTCTGATGACTCACAGTGCCACAAAGGAAACATAACTAGAGGGTGTCTCCTGAAGGATATACCACTTAAAGGGACGTGGTAAGCAGCTAAGGCCACCATGTAGGTAAGACAAGGCAAGTTTATTTATATAGCACATTTCATGCACAATGGTAATTCAAAGTGCTTTACATAGAAGAAATTAAAATAATCAAAATAAATAAGAATAATTAAAGCAGTTTAGAATAAAGAAATTAAAATAAAAGAAATAAGAATAATTAAAACAGTTTAGAATAAAAAAAATTAATAAAATACAGTAAAAACAGTCGGACGAGCAGTGGCACAGTGCTCATTCAGTAAATGCATAGGTAAACAGATGTGTTTTGAGACAGACATGTTTTGAGATGTGGATTTGAAAGTGACTACTGTAGGAGCACATATGATCTCTTCTGGAAGCTGGTTCCAGCTGCGGCAGGCATAGTAGCTAAAAGCACAATCCCCTTGCTTAGAGTTAACCCTTGGTATTTCTAGCTGATGTGATCCTAATGATCTGAGTGATCTGTTGGGTTTATATTCAGTGAGCATATCTGCAATGTATTGAGGTCCTAGGCCATTAAATGATTTATATACCAGTAATAATACTTTAAAATCAATCCTAAATGTAACTGGGAGCCAATGTAAAGACGTGTTGTGTGATGTGTTCATAAAACAAAATTCTGTATCAAATTACAGTTACTGTAAATCCGGCCTCTAGTTCATAAACGCCAGAGAAGAACTGGCCCCCGACTGAGCCTGGGTTTTCCCAAGGTTTTTATTTTCTCTCCATTAAGTCACCTGATGGAGTTTTAGGACACCAGTAGGTCACTTGATGGAGTTTTTCGGTTCCTTGCCACTGTTGCCTTTGGCTTGCTCAGTTGGGGATATTCAAATTAATTAACCAAGCATTAATACCATTGATCAGCCCTACCAAACGTGGATGTTATTTCCACTAAGAAACAAACATTGTTATGTTATTTGATTGATACTGTGAAGCTGCTTTGATGCAATTTATATTGTGAAAAGCGCTATATAAATACACTTGACTTGACTTGACTTCATATTTTCTGGTTCTGCTCAGAATCCTGGCAGCAGCGTTCTGTATGAGCTGCAACTTATGGTCTTTTTAGGAAGGCCAGTGAGGAGTCCATTACAATAATCCACCCTGCTGGTGATGAAAGCATGCACAAGTTTCTCTAAGTCTTGACTAGAAACAAAGCATCTAATTCTTGCAATATTTTTCAGATGATAATATGCTGATTTAGTTATTGCTTTGATATGACAACTGAAACTAAGGTCTGACTCTAGAGACACACCAAGATTCCTGACTTGATTTTTAGTTGTTTGACCCCTAGAGTGAAGGTATGCATTCACCTTGAGAACTTCATCTTTGTTTTCAAACGCAATGACCTCAGTTTTGTCTTTGTTTAACTGAAGAAAGTTTTGGCACAGCAAACTGTTTACTTCATCAATGCATTGGAACAGGGAGTCAATGGGGCTGTAACGTTAGGTGATAGGGCTAAGTAGATCTGTGTTGTCTGCATAGCTGTGGTAAGAGATTTGGTTCTTTTTCATTATTTGGCTCATTGGGAGCATATACAGGTTGAATAGGAGTGGCGCAAGAATTGAGCCTTGAGGAACTCCACATGTCATGGATGTCCACTCAGACTTATGCTCTCCTATACTCACATAATAACCTATCCCTTCTAAGTATGACCTGGACCATTTTAGGACTATCCCAGAAAGCCCCACCCAGTTTTTCAGCCTGTCAAGAAGTATGTCGTGATCGACAGTGTCAAACGCAGCATTGAGGTCGAGTAGTACTAGAACTGATAATTTGCCTTTATCAGTATTTAAGCGAATATTGTTTATTATTTTATTGAGCGCTGTCTCTGTGCTGTGATGCGATCGGAAACCGGATTGAAAATTGTCAAAGTATCCATTCGAGCTTAAGAATTGGTTCAGCTGATTGAAGACAACTTTTTCAATGATCTTGCCTATGAAAGGAAGATTTGAGATCGGTCTATAGTTGCTTAATATGGACTTATCCAGATTGCTATTTTTCAGGAGGGGCTTGACAACTGCAGTTTTCAGGGAGTTTGGAAAAGTCCCATAGAGAAGTGAGGCATTTACCACTTCTAGAAGATCTGATTCTAAGCTGTTTAACACACTTTTGAAGAAAGATGTGGAAAGTGCGTCAAGGGCGCAGGTTGATGTTTTAAGGTGCTGTACAGTTTCTTCCAAAATTTTGCCATCAATTTCTTATGTACACCTTTAGTGTGGAGGGGGATAGACCTGGGGAGAAATGCTCCTGCAGGAACTCCAGCACTGCAACCACAGGGCAGATAACTGGGTCCAGGAAGTGAACAATATCCACTTCAAGGTGAAGAGTTTCATCGTGGAGAGAACTCTGGAGTTGAGGATGGTCTCAACAACCTTAGTTGAGAGACCTGAACTTATGAGCTGGGCCCCCTCAGAGGCCAAGCCCTAAGTTTCCACAATTTGTTAGTGACGTCAGACCCCCCTGATGGTTGATGTAAGAGACAATGTGTTGTCCATGTAAGAGCCAATGTGTTGTCCATACAGACAAGTTCATGATGGCCCATCAGGTCTGGTAGGAAGTGTTTAAGAGCTCAAAACACCACTATAATTTCTAGATGATTGATGTGCTAAGTAAGTAGATGGTCCTGCCACAGACCTTGTGCCGAGCGACCACTCCTGATCGCCCCCCAACCTGTGAAGGAAGCATCTATCGTGACAAACCAGTCCTCGGACTGAATCTGTGACACAATCTGTTTGAATGTAAGCCTCCATCCTTCTTTGGAACAATGAAGTAACGGCTGTAAACCCCTGACTCCCTACTGGGAGGAGGAACCCTTTCTATAGCCTCCTTTTGAAGAAGAGTCTGTACTTCTTGCTCCATAGCCAGAGCCTGCTCGGGGTCCACTACGGACCCCAGATATCTGGGTGGAAGAGAACCGATCTGAATTCTGAAACCATTTCTATAGTGAGCAGGACCCAACAAGATATATTTGGCAGTAGCTTACACGCTGCCAGAAAATCTACTAAGGGGACCAGTCTCTCGAGACTGACCTCTGGTATTGGTTGAACAGCCACTTAGGTGCCCTGTAACGGCGAACCAGCAGGGAACATCCAAACTGACTGTTCTATGACCCTCCTCGGACACCTCAGTGCCCTGAAACGGCGAACTGGCAGCGCTGCGACCCTCCTCAGAGATTCTCGAACCCGTCTCTCCCCAGAGGGGACCGCCCTCAGAAGCCTGATAGCCTCAACTTCAGGGCTTCTTCTTAGTCGAAGCCTTCTTCAAGATAACGACTGTCCTCAGATATGTCTTATCCCAAGACGACTACGGCTGAGACTACTAAAGGAACCAGCCTCTCGAGACTGGTCTCTATTATAGCTTGAGAAGCCAATCCAGTGTCCTGAAATGGATGACCGGCAGGAGATAACCAAACTGACCCCTCTTAAACCCTCCTTCTGCGAGTCAGACACTGAGACTGGAACTCGCTGGAGGGCACCGAAGGGAGATGAGCACCATGTTATGAGGTGTTATACATTTCCCCCTGAGAATTCACCATTTATTCCCTCAGAATTAAATGACTCCTCAGATGAGTATATATTTAATTTCCTCAATTAAATACAGCCAAATATCAACCAGAAAAGTATACACGGTCTGGATGAAAAGCTGAGTAGTATATTAATACAGACATTTAACTCATCAAAGATAAGATGAGTACTTACATAATCTCAAAAATTAAATGCAGCCAAATATCAACCAGACAAGATATGAAATATGCTAATTTTTTTGAGACAGGAATTTGGGGTTTTCATGAGCTGTATGCCAAAATCATCAGTATTTAAACAATAAAAGACCTGAAATATTTCAGTTGGTGTGCAATGAATCTAAAATACATGAAAATTAAATTTTTATCATTACATTATGGAAAATAATGAACTTTATCACAATATGCTAATTTTTTGAGAAGGACCTGTATATATATGCTTGTAGACAAACAACAATAAATAGACAGAGACAGATTCACACAGAGCGCTTGCTGAAGGCACAGAAGCTACCGGGGTCTGTTTTCAGGGGTGCTTTATAGCTTCCTGGTCTATGACGGCACATGACGTTCCGTCACGCCATTGGACTGATTTCATAGGTGCCTCATGACACAATCACGCAGGGGTGTTTCCACAGCGTCTCGACACAGCTAGTGCAAGTTCCATTGAAAGGGAATGGGTAAAAATATTCTAGAATGTCTAAAAATGTTCACCATGGTCAATTTAAAGGGTAACTCAACCCCTGCTCAGAGCCTGACTCCACCCACTGGCAATATTTGAACAATGCTGGAAAAGTGGGCAAAGCCCAGCGGAGAGCTGAGGGCGGGGCTGAGTTTTTAATTAAAATGAGATAGTTTAATAGCAGAGACTTTAATGTTTATAAAGATATGTTGCTAATGCCTGTGTGACTAGTATTCACTGAGTTTTGTTTAAGTTTAGAGACATGCTTAAAAAAAAGAGCCTATGCCAAGGGCGTCGTGAGCTGGTACCTGCTTACGTCACACGCCACCACAACTTCCAATAGGAAAATGCAGTAGCCACCATTCAACCTGAAGAGGGAAGCACTCAGACATTTTTACACCATATATTGTAGAATTAAAACACTTTATACCCAAATGTCTAAAACTAAAAAAAGTTGTTTTAGGGTTTAGTTACCCTTTAAGTGCATAATAAAGTCTAAATTGTATAAACTAACCTATATTAAATCACATACTGGTAACATAAGTAAACATTTGAACTAGGGCTACACGATTTGGGAAAAATGTCATATTGCGATTATTTAGGTCAATATTGCGATTGCGATATAATAAACAAATGGTTTCATGAGTCAACTTGTTTGGTTCTAAAGCAAATGCACACACAGATTAGTGATAATTCTGAAATGTGTATTTCTTAACTCAAATTAGCAATAACAACTAAATGGTTGATAACACCTATAATGATCAATAAGCCATTGATGTCTGGATAAAAATTCAAAACATTAATTATAGCCATCCAACATTACAGTGATTCCATCATTTTTGAAAACATTATTATCTAGATTTTTTTAAAAACATTTATTAGGCTTCAAAAAATATAACAGCTTTTAATTTAAGTGAACTTCAAACAATCCTCACATAAACCCATAATAAATGTCATATTTACCTGTGCCCTTCCTGTCTAACAGGTAGGACATATACAGAAATTGAATAAAGTTATCAAACAGTCTGCGCTGCATAAATTATAAGTTATATATAGACTACTCCTTATTAAAGCCACACAAGTTCTTTAGTCAAGAGCAGTGAGTAATTTCCTTTGTTCCCTTTGTTTCTTGATTAACTTTACTGACAGAAAGTTTTATTGGCTGCTGGCCCTTTAAGACAAGCCGCTTCTGAGACGCGGATCTCACGCGCCTCATTCTCTTATGAGTCACAACTCTTTATGTCCGTCATAAGACTGCTCTTATGTTATGAAGATACTCAACAAACTTGAGACGAACAAAACGAACAATTGTTATTGTTCGTTCAAGCGCGAAAGAGAACTGTATTCTAGCGCGCGGTCGTGCATGCGCATGATACTGGCGCGCATCTTTCACTGATCACGGTCACGGTACTGATACACTTTTGCGACACGACTGAAGCGTGGTGTCGCGACGCCTCCCCACATTTGTACGTTGATGGGCGTTCCTCAAGTTTGCCGCTATGGGTGGTGTTTTGACCCAGCGGGGGAATGTTGTGTATTTAAAACATTTGTTCGAAGAAGTGATGTGTGTGGATTTCTTTGAGCAGTCATGATGAATCAAACACAAAGGATTATTGTCGCTGCACTGATCTACCTCCTGAGAAAGAAGATAGATGCTTCGCGTTTGACGGATTCATTTGCATGTGCTCTACTTCTATTGGAGAGACGCTTCGCGTTTGACGGATTCATTTGCATAAAGCTGGGCATCGGCCAGCTTTTGGACGCGCAGCATTTTTTCAAATGAAGTGCCGCCTTCCCGGGATGCTTTCGGGCGCGTTAAAGTCGCATGACGTCACCCATAGGAATAAAGCGGAGCGCGGCGCGACTGAAGTGTCGCACGGACAAGTGGATCAGCACCGTCACAGTCAGGACATTCACAGGCAGCACACTCTCTTTTGACTTGTCACGTATTGGTTTAAAGCATTCACACGAATAAGAGCTGAATCATGTAACACTAGCCAAAGGATGACAAAAAAATAACAGATGCTGCGTTAATTGCGTTAACAATTCTAATTAGTTTATTTCATATAAAATAATATAATTATTAATATATATATTAATATAATCACATAGGCTTGACATCGCAATTACGATTGATATGATTAAAATGTTTCATTGCATTAGCATGCTTTAGCACTTAGCTACGAATTGCTAGCATGTTTTAACATGTTCATAATTCAATGGCATATTTACTATTTTGCTAGTACTGCATCACACTGTTAAACATGTCACTTCCTGTTGCCAGTAGGTGGCGCTATTAGTTTAACTGAAAATTGTCATGTAGACGTGTTCAGGGCAGAACTCTAATCAAACTTGTGAAGTTTGGGGCAGATTGGACGTTGCCTTCTTAAGTAACAACAACTTCCTGTCTCATTGCATTAGTATGCTTTAACGCTTAGCTATGAATTGCTAGCATGTTTTAACATGTTTATAACATGTTTATAATTCAATGGCATATTTAATATGTTGCTAGTACTGCATCACAGTGTTAAACATGTCACTTCCTATTGCCAGTAGGTGGCGCTATTACTATAACTGAATATTCTCATGTAGATGTGTTCAGGCCATGACTCTTATCAAACGTGTGAAGTTTTGGGAATATTTGATATTCCATGCCTGAGTTACAGCAAATTCCTATTTAATTGCAGTAATAGCATGCTTTAGCACTTAGCTAAGTGTTTGCTAGCATGTTTTAGCATGTTTCTAGTATGTTGCTAGCATGTTTGTTTAGCACTTGCTGGCACTTTTTTACATGCTATTAGGAGTCCACAACAGTGTTAAACATGTCACTTCCTGTTGCCAGTAGGTGGCACTATGACTGTAACTGAATATGGGCATGAACGTGTTCAGGACAGAACTCTTATCAAACGTGTGAAGTTTGGGGCAGATTGGACATTGTTTGCCTGAGTTACAGCAACTTCCTGTTTCATAGCGAAACATCGAAATTTGTCAGGCCGCCGAGGACATGCCCTTCGACGAAAACTCAAGATCTTCGCAATTTAACGTCGCAAAGGCCTTAAGATTACACTCACCGAATTTGAAGATGATCAGATTAAAACTATAGGAGGAGTTCGTTAAAGTACGAGGCCTGAAAATGGCAAAAACTGCACAAAAATCTGGGAGGAAGTTCAAAGTGGCTGACTTCCTGTTGTGTTTAGGGCTATCCTCCAAGAGACTTTTTTGTAGGTATTGGGCCATTACATGCATGTACCGAATTTCATACACTTACGTGAAACATAGCGGGAGGCGCACTCTGTTGAACCTTTATAGGTGGCGCTATCAAGCCATTTTGCCCCGCCCAATTCTGAAACAAATATTAGATGTAAATTTTCGCCAATTCTGACGCGCATGTAAATTTTCGTGAGTTTTCGTGCATGTTTAGGCCCTCAAAAATGCGATTCATTGCGAAGAATAATAATAAATATAGCTGCGAGCAGCGATTCCGGGCCCAAGCCGGTGGCACCACCACCCCGGTGCCTTTAGGGTTATTGTGCACGACGTGCAAAAACGTAACCCCTCTTTGACTGTTGAAAAGAAGTGTGCTGTAGAGCTTGCATCAGTGTGGCCCCTGCAAAAGTGCGTATCCAGGGCACATATAAACCACAAAGTATGCGTGAGCAACCTTCTGAAACCCAAATTGAAAAATGAGACAGCCTATGGTCTCATTGATTTAACAGACACATGAAATAAGTACACAAGACCGAAAATTCATATGAAGTGTGCCATTTGGGGACAGGGCCTATGATCGTGAACCACAATAGCCACATATATGAGATCATTTAAAATTAGAATAATTTTTAGGTCAATATGTTTTGCAGCACTTAAATGTGTAAATCCAGAAGCCCAGTATTTATCTGGAGGTCTTTGTCCTTTGCCTGTCAACCTGGTTTGTCTCTGCTTTTTCTGTTCTGCCCTGTTTGCCATTGTTCTCCCTGCCTGTCTTGACCATTCTTAATAAAAAGCTTCAAATGGATTCCCCTGGCCTGACCCTGCCTCGATACAACACACATGCTGCATCTGCTCGCTATCTGCCGAACGGCTCTGTTAGTTCCGCTTCAGCACTGATGATGTTGTAGGAATAGTGCGCTCTGATTGTTCTGGATTATTCGGGAATTTTTATTTTATACAGAAATAAGTTATTTATAATTCATATATATAGATAGATAGATAGATAGATAGATAGATACATATACATATATAAAGACACAGAGAATATTACTTCCCTTACCTGTTTAGTAAAATGAAAAAATAAAAATAAATAACTAGGGAAACCGAGATAATTATTCTGATTTGATGATACACTCAAAATATTACACAAGCAATTGTTTAAATTTAATGATATTCAGAACAGAACAAAAAATTTAAAAAACTATAAACAAGAAGTAACCGAAATAATGTAAAGCGAAAGTGAAAGTAAGTGGTGTTGGGCTCATGTAACTCTCTCATTAGAATCAAACAGTTTCAACATTTGTGATGTATTTGGATGCTAAACTATTCTTTATTATAGGCTTTGTACTTCACTCACGTTCCAATATATCTGTGTGTGTGTGTGTGTGTGTGTGTGTGTGTTTGGTGTGTGTGTGTGGTTGAGGTGTGGGTGCGATTGAACTGTTACACATAAAAACATACTCCGTCATTTTGTTCATCGAGGACGTAAATTCAAACTGCAAAGTGTTTATTTTTATGTATGTACACTCACAATAAAACACAAAGTGCTTTTGTCAAACTATAAACTCAAACTGTAACCTACAACTGTCCCCCAACCAAAATCTCACCCACACACACCAACACCCACACACAGTTTAAAAGCAAAACATATTTATCCAACCTCGTTTAAAAACAGTCTGTGAGTGCCATCTTTTGGACATTCATCATATTGCATTGGTTTTAATTTCTTGTCCTCAAACAGAGCACTATTCTGTTTATTTTTAAGTTACACATTCTACATTGATTAAAATAGAAAATCAAATGTGTTTTTTTTTAATGGAAGTATTATTTTATACAAAAAAATGTTATGCACACTACATTTATTCTCATCAGATTTATAATTGAAAGGAAAACATTGATCTAATATAGCACATTAGAGAGAGAGAGACGGAGGCGCGGGCGCGATCGAACTGTGTGTGCGTGTGTGTGCGTGTGTGTGTGTGAAAGGGGCGCGATCGAACTGTGTGTGTGTGTGTGAGAGAGAATAAAATTTTTAAGGAAAACATATTGATCTAATATAGCACATTAGAGAGAGAGAGAGAGAGAGAGAGAGAGAGAGAGAGAGAGAGAGAGAGAGAGAGAGGAGCGGGCGCGATCGAACTGTGTGTGTGTGTGTGCGTGTGTGTGTGTGAGAGAGAGAGGCGCGGGCCCGATCGAACTGTGTGTGTGTGTGTGCGTGTGTGGGAGAGAGAGAGGCGCGGGCGCGATCAAACTGTGTGTGTGCGTGAGACAGAGAGAGAGGCGCGGGAGCGATCGAACTGTGTGTGTGTGTGTGTGTGAGAGAGAGAGAGAGAGAGAGAGAGGCGCGGGTGCGATCGAACTGTGTGTGTGCGTAATACAGGTAATAAATGAATAAAACTGCGTATAAATACAATTTTGGACACAAGAGGGCAGTATGGCCCCATGAATGACTTTGTGTTTAAACTATCACCCGAAGATACCCCCTCCCCCTCCTCACACAGACACACACACACACACACACATACAGAATGGCAGGGTGCATTCTCTCTGTCAGAGAGAGGGAGAGAAAATTCTCAGAATCCACATTCAAACTACAATATCTGACTTTCTGTTGGTCTGAGCTAATGACAATAAATTAGAAAGTTGTTCGGCTTGACGAGAACAATATACACGCAGAGTTTTGTAACTGTAGGTAAAATTAACTAAGTTATAACACACTTTATGTGTCCTTTTTTAGTCATAAATTCATTTCCTCGCCACGGCCAAACCGTTCGAGATATCAAAAATCCGTTCGCAATTTAGCATCCTCAATGTCTTGACTTCACGCTGACCGAGTTTCGTGGTGTTTGGATTAATTCTCTAGGAGAAATATATCAAAAATAAAAGCATGCATTTTCCAAACAACCCATAATAGCTGACTTCCTGTTGAGCTGTCGTAAAACTTAGAGCACGAAAGTTGTTCGGCCCGATGAGATCTATAAGTGTACCGAGTTTCATATTATTACATGTAAGCATGTTTGATATATGGACAAGTGTTCGAATCCCGTTCCAGGGGGGCGCTGTCGAGCCCCGCCTGCCACGCCCGGGTACCATCTTCGGCCCGGTCCTGATGGCCGCGGTTTCTGACCTGTGTGCAAAGTTTCAAGAGTTTTCGAGCACGTTAAGGGCCCCAAAACCTTGAAAAACTAAAATAAAAGAATTCTCACTCAGCAGACAAACCCCCCTCCCCTCAAACACACGGAGAGACGTAGGGTCAGAGAGAGAGGAAGAGAAAATTCTCCAAAACATCCACATTCAAACCAAAATATCTGACTTCCTGTTGGTCTGAGCTAATAAGTGTAAATTAGAAAGTTGTCCAGCTCGATATGAACATTATACATGCTGAGTTTTAAGATTGTAGATAAAAGTATAGACCTAAATCCCCCTCTTTTGTCAAAAGGTGGCGCTACTGAGCCCCGGCACCACGCCCGTTTCTGAAACTTTGCACATGTCTACTGGCTAATAAATGTGATGTGTCTGTCGAGTTTCATGCAATTTCAAGTATGCTAAGGGTCTCAAAAGCATAAAAAAAGAATCTTAAAGTTTGATGCGTTACCACGGCAACAGTATCTAAGATTTCAATAATCCTTTCACAGGTCTAAATCTGCCGTGTGTTTACATTACACACATAAAGTTTGAAGCAAATCGGGTAAAAATAAGAGGGTGATTTCAAAGCATTTTGAAAGTGACACACTTCCTGCTGCCAGTTGGTGGCGCTATAACTTTGACTCACAATAGTCACATCCATGTGATCGGCTTCTTACAGCGAACACACTGCTGAAGTTTCATCAAGATCAGTCAATGTATGCAGAAGTTATAACACACTTCCTGTTTCCATTATTCGCCATAAATTCGTTTCCTCGCCACGGCCAAACCGTTCGAGATATCAAAAATCCCCTGGCAATTTTTCATCCTCAATGTCTTGACTTCATGCACACCGAGTTTGGTGACGATCGGGTGAATTCCCTAGGAGGAGTATATCGAATTCCTGAGCACGAGTTTCCAAACAACCCATAATAGCCGACTTCCTGTTGGGCTGGCGTAAAAAGTAAGAGTGCGAAGGATATATGAAACGATGAGATCTATATGTGTACCGATTTTCAGATTAATTCATGCAAGCGTGTTTGATATATGGACATGTTTTCGAATCCCGTTCCAGGGGGCGCTGTCGTGCCCCCCTGCCACGCCCGGGTACCATCCTCATTCCGGCCCTGATGGCCACGGGTTCTGACCCGTGTGCAAAGTTTCAAGAGTTTTCGAGCACGTTAAGGGCCCCAAAAGTGCCCAAAAGGTAGTAAAATAATAATAAATATAGCTGCGAGCAGCGATTGCGGGCCCAAGCCGGTGGCACCGCCACCCCGGTGCCTTTAGGGTTATTGTGCACGACGTGCAAAAACTTAACCCCGCTTTGACTGTTGAAAAGAAGTGTGATGTAGAGCTTGCATCAGTGTGGGCTCTGCAAAAGTGCACATCGAGGGCACATATCAACCACAAAGTATGCGTGAGCAACCTTCTGAAACCCAAAATGAAAAATGAGACAGCCTATGGTCTCATTGATTTAACAGACACATGAAATAAGTACACAAGACCGAAAATTCATATGAAGTGTGCCATTTGGGGACAGGGCCTATGATCGTGAACCACAATAGCCACATATATGAAATCATTTAAATTTAGAATAATTTTTAGGTCAATATGTTTTGCAGCACGTAAATGTGTAAATCCAGAAGCCCAGTATTTATCTGGAGGTCTTTGCCCTTTGCCTCTCAACCTGGTTTGTCTCTGCCTTTTCTGTTCTGCCCTGTTTGCCATTGTTCACCCTGCCTGTCTTGACCATTCTTAATAAAAAGCTGCAAATGGATTCCCCTGGCCTGACCCTGCCTCGATACAACACATATGCTGCATCTGCTCGCTATCTGCCGAACGGCTCTGGTAGTTCCGCTTCAGCACTGATGATGTTCAGAGGCGGACGGAGTACACAGCTTCATTACTTGAGTAAAAGTACAGATACCCCTTGCTAACTTTTACTCAAGTACAAGTAAAAGTACTACAGTCAGATGTCTACTTAAGTAAAAGTACTGAAATACTTGTTTTTAAAAGTACTTGAGTATCAAGAGTACAAGAGTACATTTTCGCATTACTACTGCCACATTGCCTACATTTATGTACAGAAACGTCCTACATGGATTTATGAAAAATGTTAATATTAATACCTTGGAGAATGTAAAAGGAATTGAAAGTAAAATCAAGTCATTTTCATCTTTTTACCATGTTGCCTTATTTAACATTTAAGAAAATTTCAGAAAATTCAGAAAATGTAAATAGCCTGGCGATGTGGGGCCATGGGTTGGCACATTCCCGGGATGGACCCGCTGCGTCTTCATCCATTGTTACATCCATGGTTTCGTCTCTTATCTAAATCTGACCATGAGTTGACTTTGGCGGAAAGCTGAAGGTGATTTCTGATAGGCTGTCTCAATCAGTGGCGCCTGCACAATCCAATCACGTTTGAGAAGGAAACAACAAATTGGGGGGTTCCGAAATTTGTATTTAAAAAAAAAAAAAAAAAATTTAGAAGTAGTAACGGGTACTCACGGTTATGGATAGAAATGTAGTGGAGTAAAGAGTACAATATTTGCCTCTCAAATATACTTGAGTAAAGTCATGAGTACTCCCCAAAAATGATACTCGAGTAAAGTACAGATCCCTCAAAATTGTACTTAAGTACTGTACTCAAGTAAATGTACTCCGTTACTGTCCGGCTCTGATGATGTTGTAGGAATAGTGCGCTCTGGTTGGTCTGGATTATTAGGAAATTTTTATTTTATACAGAAATAAGTTATTTATAATTCATATATATATATAGATGGATAGATAGATATACATATATAAAGACACAGAGAATATTACTTGCCTTACCTGTTTAGTAAAATGAAAAAATAAAAATAAATAACTAGGGAAACCGAGATAATTATTCTGATTTGATGATACACTCAAAATATTACTCAAGCAATTGTTTAAATTTAATGATATTCAGAACAGAACAAGAATTTTAAAAAACTATAAACAAGAAGTAACCGAAATAATGTAAAGCGAAAGTGAAAGTCAGTAGTGTTGGTCTCACGTAACTCTCTCATTAGAATCAAACTGTTTCAACATTTGTGATATATTTGGATGCTAAACTATTCTTTATTATAGGCTTTGTACTTCACTCACGTTCCAATATGTGTGTGTGTGTGTGTGTGTGTGTGTGTGTGTGTGTGTGTGTGTGTGTGTGTGTGTGTGTGTGTGTGTGTGTGTGTGGTGTGTGTGTGTGGGTGAGGTGTGGGTGCGATTGAACTGTTACACAAAAACGTACTCCGTCATTTTGTTCATCGAGGACGTAAATTCAAACTGCAAAGTGTTTACTTATATTTATGTACACTCACAATAAAACACAAAGTGCTTTTGTCAAACTATAAACTCAAACTGTAACCTACAACTGTCCCCCAACCAAAATCTCACCCACACACACCAACACCCACACACACAGCTTAAAAGCAAACAATATTTATCCAACCTCGTTTAAAAACAGTCTGTGACTGCCATCTTTTGGACATTCATAATATTGCATTGGTTTTAATTTCTTGTCCTCAAACAGAGCACTAATCTGTTTATTTTTAAGTTACACATTCTACATTGATTAAAATAGAAAATCAAATGTGTTTTTTTAATGGTAGTATTATTTTATACAATAATTTATAAATCTGATGAGAATAAACGTAGTGTGCATAAAATTTTTAAGGAAAACATTGATCTAATATAGCACATTAAAGAGAGAGAGACGGAGGCGCGGGCGCGATAGATCTGTGTGTGTGTGTGTGTGTGTGTGTGTGTGTGTGTGTGTGTGTGTGTGTGTGTGAAAGGGGCGCGATCGAACTGTGTGTGTGTGTGTGGGAGAGAGAATAAAATTAAGGAAAACATATTGATCTAATATAGCACATTAGAGAGAAAGAGAGAGAGAGAGAGAGAGAGAAAGAGAGAGAGAGAGAGAGAGGGGCGCGGGCGCGTTCGAACTGTGTGTGTGCGTGAGACAGAGAGAGAGGCGCGGGAGCGATCGAACTGTGTGTGTGTGTGTGTGAGAGAGAGAGAGAGAGAGAGAGAGAGAGAGAGAGAGAGAGAGAGAGAGAGAGAGAGAGAGAGAGGCGCGGGTGCGATCGAACTGTGTGTGTGCGTGAGACAGAGAGAGAGGCGCGGGAGCGATCGAACTGTGTGTGTGTGTGAGAGAGAGAGAGAGAGAGAGAGAGAGAGAGAGAGAGAGAGGCGCGGGTGCGATCGAACTGTGTGTGTGCGTAATACAGGTAATAAATGAATAAAAGTGTGTATAAATACAATTTTGGACACAGGAGGGCAGTATGGCCCTATGAATGACTTTGTGTTTAAACTATCACCCGGAGAAACCCCCTCCCCCTCCCCCTCCTCACACAGACACACACACACACACACACAGAATAGCAGGGTGCATTCTCTCTGTCAGAGAGAGGGAGAGAAAATTCTTAGAATCCACATTCAAACTACAATATCTGACTTTCTGTTTGTCTGAGCTAATGACAATAAATTAGAAAGTTGTTTGGCTTGACGAGAACAATATACACGCAGAGTTTTGTAACTGTAGGTAAAATTAACTACGTAATAACACACTTTATGTGTCCTTTTTTAGTCATAATTTCATTTCCTCGCCACGGCCAAACCGTTCGAGATATCAAAAATCCGTTCGCAATTTAGCATCCTCAAGGTCTTGACTTCACGCTGACCGAGTTTCGTGGTGTTTGGATTAATTCTCTAGGAGAAGTATATCAAAAATTAAAGCATGCATTTTCCAAACAACCCATAATAGCTGACTTCCTGTTGAGCTGTCGTAAAACTTAGAGCACGAAAGTTGTTCGGCCCGATGAGATCTATAAGTGTACCGAGTTTCATATTATTACAAGCAAGCATGTTTGATATATGGACAAGTGTTCGAATCCCGTTCCAGGGGGCGCTGTCGAGCCCCCCTGCCACGCCCGGGTACCAGCTTCAGCCCGGCCCTGATGGCCGCGGGTTCTGACCCGTGTGCAAAGTTTCAAGAGTTTTCGAGCACGTTAAGGGCCCCAAAACCTTGAAAAACTAAAATAAAAGCATTCTCACTCAGCAGACAAACCCCCCTCCCCTCAAACACACAGAGAGACGTAGGGTCAGAGAGAGTGGAAGAGAAAATTCTCCAAAACATCCACATTCAAACCAAAATATCTGACTTCCTGTTGGTCTGAGCTAATAAGTGTAAATTAGAAAGTTGTCCAACTCGATATGAACATTATACATACTGAGTTTTAAGATTGTAGATAAAAGTATAGACCTAACTCCCCCTCTTTTGTCAAAAGGTGGCGCTACTGAGCCCCGGCACCACTTCCGTTTCTGAAACTTTGCACATGTCTACTGGCTAATAAATGTGATGTGTCTATCGAGTTTCATGCAATTACAAGTATGCTAAGAGTCTCAAAAGCATCAAAAAAGAATCTTAAAGTTTGATGCGTTACCACGGCAACAGTATCTAAGATATCAATAATCCTTTCACAGGTCTAAATCTGCCGTGTGTTTACATTATACACATAAAGTTTGAAGCAAATCGGGTAAAAATAAGAGGGTGATTTCAAAGCATTTTGAAAGTGACACACTTCCTGCTGCCAGTTGGTGGCGCTATAACTTTGACTCACAATAGTCACATCCATGTGATCGGCCTCTTACAGCGAACACACTGCTGAAGTTTCATCAAGATCAGTCAATGTATGCAGAAGTTATAACACACTTCCTGTTTCCATTATTCGCCATAATTTCGTTTCCTCGCCACGGCCAAACCGTTCGAGATATCAAAAATCCCCTGGCAATTTTTCATCCTCAATGTCTTGACTTCATGCACACCGAGTTTGGTGACGATCGGGTGAATTCCCTAGGAGGAGTATATCAAATTCCTGAACATGAGTTTCCAAACAACCCATAATAGCCGACTTCCTGTTGGGCTGGCGTAAAAAGTAAGAGTGCAAAGGATATATGAAACGATGAGATCTATATGTGTACCGATTTTCAGATTAATTCATGCAAGCGTGTTTGATATACGGACATGTTTTCAAATCCCGTTCCAGGGGGCGCTGTCGAGCCCCCCTGCCACGCCCGGGTACCATCTTCAGCCCGGCCCTGATGGCCGCGAGTTCTGACCCGTGTGCAAAGTTTCAAGAGTTTTCGAGCATGTTAAGGGCCCCAAAAGTGCCCAAAAGGTAGTAAAATAATAATAATAATAATAATAAATATAGCTGCGAGCAGCGATTGCGGGCCCAAGCCGGTGGCACCGCCGCCCCGGTGCCTTTAGGGTTATTGTGCACGACGTGCAAAAACGTAACCCCGCTTTGACTGTTGAAAAGAAGTGTGCTGTAGAGCTCGCATCAGTGTGGCCTCTGCAAAAGTGCGTATCCAGGGCACATATAAACCACAAAGTATGCGTGAGCAACCTTCTGAACCCAAATTGAAAAATGAGACAGCCTACGGTCTCATGGATTTAACAGACACATGAAATAAGTACACAAGACCGAAAATTCATATGAAGTGTGCCATTTGGGGACAGGGCCTATGATCGTGAACCACAATAGCCACATATATGAGATCATTTAAAATTAGAATAATTTTTAGGTCAATATGTTTTGCAGCACTTAAATGTGTAACTCCAGAAGCCCAGTATTTATCTGGAGGTCTTTGTCCTTTGCCTGTCAACCAAGTTTGTCTCTGCTTTTTCTGTTCTGTCCTGTTTGCCATAGTTCACCCTGCCTGTCTTGACCATTCTTAATAAAAAGCTGCAAATGGATTCCCCTGGCCTGACCCTGCCTCGATACAACACATATGCTGCATCTGCTCGCTATCTGCCGAACGGCTCTGGTAGTTCCGCTTCAGCACTGACGATGTTGTAGGAATAGTGCGCTCTGATTGGTCTGGATTATTCGGGAATTTTTATTTTATACAGAAATAAGTTATTTATAATTCATATATATATATATATATATATATAGATAGATAGATAGATAGATAGATAGATAGATAGATAGATAGATAGATATACATATATAAAGACACAGAGAATATTACTTGCCTTACCTGTTTAGTAAAATGAAAAAATAAAAATAAATAACTAGGGAAACCGAGATAATTATTCTGATTTGATGATACACTCAAAATATTACACAAGCAATCGTTTAAATGTAATGATATTCAGAACAGAACAAGAATTTTAAAAAACTATAAACAAGAAGTAACCGAAATAATCTAAAGCGAAAGTCAAAGTAAGTGGTGTTGGGCTCACGTAACTCTCTCATTAGAATCAAACTGTTTCAACATTTGTGATGTATTTGGATGCTAATTTTTTCTTTATTATAGGCTTTGTACTTCACTCACGTTCCAATATGTGTGTGAGTGTGTGTGTGTGTATGTGTGTGTGTGTGTGTGTGTGTGTGTGTGTGTGTGTGTGTGTGTGTGTGTGTGTGTGTGGTTGAGGTGTGGGTGCGATTGAACTGTTACACATAAAAACATACTCCGTCATTTTGTTCATCGAGGACGTAAATTCAAACTGCAAAGTGTTTATTTATATGTATGTACACTCACAATAAAACACAAAGTGCTTTTGTCAAACTATAAACTCAAACTGTAACCTACAACTGTCCCCCAACCAAAATCTCACCCACACACACCAACACCCACACACACAGTTTAAAAGCAAAAAATATTTATCCAACCTCGTTTAAAAACAGTCTGTGAGTGCCATCTTTTGGACATTCATCATATTGCATTGGTTTTAATTTCTTGTCCTCAAATAGAGCACTGATCTGTTTATTTTTAAGTTACACATTCTACATTGATTAAAATAGAAAATCAAATGTGTTTTTTTTAATGGTAGTATTATTTTATACAATAATTTATAAATGTGATGAGAATTAATGTAGTGTGCAAAAATTTTTTAAGGAAAACATTGATCTAATATAGCACATTAAAGAGAGAGAGACGGAGGAGCGGGCGCGATTGAACTGTGTGTGTGTGTGTGCGTGTGTGTGTGTGGAAGAGAGAATAAATTTTTTAAGGAAAACATATTGATCTAATATAGCACATTATTGATCTAATATAGCACATTGGAGAGAGAGAGAGAGAGAGAGAGAGAGAGAGAGAGAGAGAGAGAGAGAGAGAGAGACAGAGAGAGAGAGAGAGAGAGAGACAGAGAGAGAGAGAGAGAGAGAGAGAGAGAGAGAGAGAGAGTCGCGGGCGCGATCGAACTGTGTGTGTGTGTGCGTGTGTGTGTGAGAGAGAGGCGCGGGCGCGATCGAACTGTGTGTGTGTGTGTGCGTGTGTGGGAGAGAGAGAGGCGCGGTCTCTATCAAACGGTGTGTGTGCGTGAGAGAGAGAGAGAGGCGCGGGAGCGATCGAACTGTGTGTGTGTGTGTGTGTGTGTGTGTGTGTGTGTGTGTGTGTGTGTGTGTGTGTGTGTGTGTGTGTGTGTGTGTGTGTGTGAGAGAGAGAGAGAGAGAGAGAGAGAGAGAGAGGCGCGGGTGCGATCGAACTGTGTGTGTGTGTGTAATACAGGTAATAAATGAATAAAAGTGCGTATAAATACAATTTTGGACACAAGAGGGCAGTATGGCCCCATGAATGACTTTGTGTTTAAACTATCACCCGAGGATACCCCCTCCCCTCCCCCTCCTCACACAGACACACACACACACACACACACACATACAGAATGGCAGGGTGCATTCTCTCTGTCAGAGAGAGGGAGAGAAAATTCTCAGAATCCACATTCAAACTACAATATCTGACTTTCTGTTTGTCTGAGCTAATGACAATAAATTAGAAAGTTGTTCGGCTTGACGAGAACAATATACACGCAGAGTTTTGTAACTGTAGTTAAAATTAACTAAGTTATAACACACTTTATGTGTCCTTTTTTAGTCATAAATTCATTTCCTCGCCACGGCCAAACCGTTTGAGATATCAAAAATCCGTTCGCAATTTAGCATCCTCAATGTCTCGACTTCACGCTAACCGAGTTTTGTGGTGTTTGGATTAATTCTCTAGGAGAAGTATATCTGAAAATAAAATCATGCATTTTCCAAACAACCCATAATAGCTGACTTCCTGTTGAGCTGTCGTAAAACTTAGAGCACGAAAGTTGTTCGGCCCGATGAGATCTATAAGTGTACCGAATTTCATATTATTACAAGCAAGCATGTTTGATATATGGACAAGTGTTCGAATCCCGTTCCAGGGGGCGCTGTCGAGCCCCCGTGCCACGCCCGGGTACCATCTTCAGCCCGGCCCTGATGGCCGCGGGTTCTGACCCGTGTGCAAAGTTTCAAGAGTTTTCGAGCACGTTAAGGGCCCCAAAACCTTGAAAAACTAAAATAAAAGTATTCTCACTCAGCAGACAAACCCCCCTCCCCTCAAACACACCGAGAGATGTAGGGTCAGAGAGAGGGGAAGAGAAAATTCTCCAAAACATCCACATTCAAACCAAAATATCTGACTTCCTGTTGGTCTGAGCTAATAAGTGTAAATTAGAAAGTTGTCCAGCTCGATATGAACATTATACATACTGAGTTTTAAGATTGTAGATAAAAGTATAGACCTAACTCCCCCTCTTTTGTCAAAAGGTGGCGCTACTGAGCCCCGGCACCACGCCCGTTTCTGAAACTTTGCACATGTCTACTGGCTAATAAATGTGATGTGTCTATCGAGTTTCATTTAATTTCAAGTATGCTAAGAGTCTCAAAAGCATCAAAAAAGAATCTTAAAGTTTGATGCGTTGCCACGGCAACAGTATCTAAGATATCAATAATCCTTTCACAGGTCTAAATCTGCCGTTTGTTTACATTATACACATAAAGTTTGAAGCAAATCGGGTAAAAATAAGAGGGTGATTTCAAAGCATTTTGAAAGTGACACACTTCCTGCTGCCAGTTGGTGGCGCTATAACTTTGACTCACAATAGTCACATCCATGTGATCGGCCTCTTACAGCGAACACACTGCTGAAGTTTCATCAAGATCAGTCAATGTATGCAGAAGTTATAACACACTTCCTGTTTCCATTATTCGCCATAATTTCGTTTCCTCGCCACGGCCAAACCGTTCGAGATATCAAAAATCCCCTGGCAATTTTTCATCCTCAATGTCTTGACTTCATGCACACCGAGTTTGGTGACGATCGGGTGAATTCCCTAGGAGGAGTATATCAAATTCCTGAACATGAGTTTCCAAACAACCCATAATAGCCGACTTCCTGTTGGGCTGGCGTAAAAAGTAAGAGTGCAAAGGATATATGAAACGATGAGATCTATATGTGTACCGATTTTCAGATTAATTCATGCAAGCGTGTTTGATATACGGACATGTTTTCAAATCCCGTTCCAGGGGGCGCTGTCGAGCCCCCCTGCCACGCCCGGGTACCATCTTCAGCCCGGCCCTGATGGCCGCGAGTTCTGACCCGTGTGCAAAGTTTCAAGAGTTTTCGAGCATGTTAAGGGCCCCAAAAGTGCCCAAAAGGTAGTAAAATAATAATAATAATAATAATAAATATAGCTGCGAGCAGCGATTGCGGGCCCAAGCCGGTGGCACCGCCACCCCGGTGCCTTTAGGGTTATTGTGCACGACGTGCAAAAACGTAACCCCGCTTTGACTGTTGAAAAGAAGTGTGCTGTAGAGCTTGCATCAGTGTGGCCTCTGCAAAAGTGCACATCGAGGGCACATATCAACCACAAAGTATGCGTGAGCAACCTTCTGAAACCTAAAATGAAAAATGAGACAGCCTACGGTCTCATTGATTTAACAGACACATGAAATAAGTACACAAGACCAAAAATTCATATTCATTCGAAGTGTGCCATTTGGGGACAGGGCCTATGATCGTGAACCACAATAGCCACATATATGAGATCATTTAAATTTAGAATAATTTTTAGGTCAATATGTTTTGCAGCACTTAAATGTGTAAATCCAGAAGCCCAGTATTTATCTGGAGGTCTTTGTCCTTTGCCTCTCAACCTGGTTTGTCTCTGCCTTTTCTGTTCTGCCCTGTTTGCCATTGTTCTCCCTGCCTGTCTTGACCATTCTTAATAAAAAGCTGCAAATGGATTCCCCTGGCCTGACCCTGCCTCGATACAACACATATGCTGCATCTGCTCGCTATCTGCCGAACGGCTCTGGTAGTTCTGCTTCAGCACTGATGATGTTGTAGGAATAGTGCGCTCTGGTTGGTCTGGATTATTAGGAAATGTTTATTTTATACAGATATAAGTTATTTATAATTCATATATATATATATATATATATATATATAGATAGATAGATAGATAGATAGATAGATATACATATATAAAGACACAGAGAATATTACTTGCCTTACCTGTTTAGTAAGATGAAAAAATAAAAATAAATAACTAGGGAAACCGAGATAAGTATTCTGATTTGATGATACACTCAAAATATTCCACAAGCAATTGTTTAAATGTAATGATATTCAGAACAGAACAAGAATTTTAAAAAACTATAAATAAGAAGTAACCGAAATAATGTAAAGCGAAAGTGAAAGTAAGTGGTGTTAGGCTCATGTAACTCTGTCATTAGAATCAAACTGTTTCAACATTTGTGATGTATTTGGATGCTAAACTATTCTTTATTATAGGCTTTGTACTTCACTCACGTTCCAATATGTGTGTGTGTGTGTGTGTGTGTGTGTGTGTGTGTGTGTGTGTGTGTGTGTGTGTGTATGTGTGTGTGTGTGTGTTTGGTGTGTGTGTGTGGGTGACGTGTGGGTGCGATTGAACTGTTACACATAAAAACATACTCCGTCATTTTGTTCATCGAGGACGTAAATTCAAACTGCAAAGTGTTTACTTATATTTATGTACACTCACAATAAAACACAAAGTGCTTTTGTCAAACTATAAACTCAAACTGTAACCTACAACTGTCCCCCAACCAAAATCTCACCCACACACACCAACACCCACACACACAGTTTAAAAGCAAAAAATATTTATCCAACCTCGTTTAAAAACAGTCTGTGAGTGCCATCTTTTGGACATTCATCATATTGCATTGGTTTTAATTTCTTGTCCTCAAACAGAGCACTAATCTGTTTATTTTTAAGTTACACATTCTACATTGATTAAAATAGAAAATCAAATGTGTTTTTTTAATGGTAGTATTATTTTATACAATAATTTATAAATCTGATGAGAATAAATGTAGAGTGCATAAAATTTTTAAGGAAAACATTGATCTAAAATAGCACATTAGAGAGAGAGAGACGGAGGCGCGGGCGCGATCGAACTGTGTGTGTGTGTTTGTTTGTGTGTGTGTGTGTGTGTGTGTGTGTGTGTGTGTGTGTGTGTGTGTGTGTGTGTGTGTGTGTGTGTGTGTGTCTGTGAAAGGGGCGCGATCGAACTGTGTGTGTGTGTGGGAGAGAGAATAACATTTTTAAGGAAAACATATTGATCTAATATAGCACATGAGAGAGAGAGAGAGAGAGAGAGAGAGAGAGAGAGAGAGAGAGAGAGAGAGAGAGAGAGAGAGGCGCGGGCGCGATCGAACTGTGTGTGTGTGTGAGAGAGAGAGGCGCGGGCGCGATCAAACTGTGTGTGTGCGTGAGACAGAGAGAGAGGCGCGTGAGACAGAGAGAGAGGCGCGGGAGCGATCGAACTGTGTGTGTGTGTGTGTGTGTGTGTGTGTGTGTGTGTGTGTGTGTGTGTGTGTGTGTGTGTGTGTGTGTGTGTGAGAGAGAGAGAGAGAGAGAGAGAGGCGCGGGTGCGATCGAACTGTGTGTGTGCGTAATACAGGTAATAAATGAATAAAAGTGCGTATAAATACAATTTTGGACACAAGAGGGCAGTATGGCCCTATGAATGACTCTGTTTAAACTATCACCCGAAGATACCCCCTCCCCCTCCCCCACCTCACACAGACACACACACACACATACAGAATGCCAGGGTGCATTCTCTCTGTCAGAGAGAGGGAGAGAAAATTCTCAGAATCCACATTCAAACTACAATATCTGACTTTCTATTTGTCTGAGCTAATGACAATAAATGAGAAAGTTGTTCGGCTTGACGAGAACAATATACACGCAGAGTTTTGTAACTGTAGATAAAATTAACAAAGTTATAACACACTTTATGTGTCCTTTTTTAGTCATAAATTCATTTCCTCGCCACGGCCAAACCGTTCGAGATATCAAATATCCGTTCGCAATTTAGCATCCTCAATGTCTTGAATTCACGCTAACCGAGTTTTGTGGTGTTTGGATTAATTCTCTAGGAGAAGTATATAAAAAATAAAAGCATGCATTTTCCAAACAACCCATAATAGCTGACTTCCTGTTGAGCTGTCGTAAAACTTAGAGCACGAAAGTTGTTCGGCCCGATGAGATCTATAAGTGTACCGAGTTTCATATTATTACAAGCAAGCATGTTTGATATATGGACAAGTGTTCGAATCCCGTTCCAGGGGGCGCTGTCGAGCCCTCCTGCCACGCCCGGGTACCATCTTCAGCCCGGCCCTGATGGCCGTGGGTTCTGACCCGTGTGCAAAGTTTCAAGAGTTTTCGAGCACGTTAAGGGCCCCAAAACCTTGAAAAACTAAAATAAAAGCATTCTCACTCAGCAGACAAACCCCCCTCCCCTCAAACACACTGAGAGACGTAGGGTCAGAGAGAGTGGAAGAGAAAATTCTCCAAAACATCCACATTCAAACCAAAAAATATCTGACTCCCTGTTGGTCTGAGCTAATAAGTGTAAATTAGAAAGTTGTCCAGCTCGATATGAACATTATACATACTGAGTTTTAAGATTGTAGATAAAAGTATAGACCTAACTCCCCCTCTTTTGTCAAAAGGTGGCGCTACTGAGCCCCGGCACCACGCCCGTTTCTGAAACTTTGCACATGTCTACTGGCTAATAAATGTGATGTGTCTATCGAGTTTCATGCAATTTCAAGTATGCTAAGGGTCTCAAAAGCATAAAAAAAGAATCTTAAAGTTTGATGCGTTACCACGGCAACAGTATCTAAGATATCAATAATCCTTTCACAGGTCTAAATCTGCCGTGTGTTTACATTATACACATAAAGTTTGAAGCAAATCGGGTAAAAATAAGAGGGTGATTTCAAAGCATTTTGAAAGTGACACACTTCCTGCTGCCAGTTGGTGGCGCTATAACTTTGACTCACAATAGTCACATCCATGTGATCGGCCTCTTACAGCGAACACACTGCTGAAGTTTCATCAAGATCAGTCAATGTATGCAGAAGTTATAACACACTTCCTGTTTCCATAATTCGCCATAAATTCGTTTCCTCGCCACGGCCAAACCGTTCGAGATATCAAAAATCCCCTGGCAATTTTTCATCCTCAATGTCTTGACTTCATGCACACCGAGTTTGGTGACAATCGGGTGAATTCCCTAGGAGGAGTATATCAAATTCCTGAGCACGAGTTTCCAAACAACCCATAATAGCCGACTTCCTGTTGGGCTGGCGTAAAAAGTAACAGTGCGAAGGATATATGAAACGATGAGATCTATATGTGTACCGATTTTCAGATTAATTCATACAAGCGTGTTTGATATACGGACATGTTTTCGAATCCCGTTCCAGGGGGCGCTGTCGAGCCCCCCTGCCACGCCCGGGTACCATCTTCAGCCCGGCCCTGATGGCCGCGGGTTCTGACCCGTGTGCAAAGTTTCAAGAGTTTTCGAGCACGTTAAGGGCCCCATAAGTGCCCAAAAGGTAGTAAAATAATAATAATAATAATAATAATAATAATAATAATAAATATAGCTGCGAGCAGCGATTGCGGGCCCAAGCCGGTGGCACCGCCGCCCCGGTGCCTTTAGGGTTAATTGTGCACGACGTGCAAAAACTTAACCCCGTTTTGACTGTTGAAAAGAAGTGTGATTTAGAGCTTGCATCAGTGTGGCCTCTGCAAAAGTGCACATCGAGGGCACATATCAACCACAAAGTATGCGTGAGCAACCTTCTGAAACCCACATTGAAAAATGAGACAGCCGACGGTCTCATGGATTTAACAGACACATTAAATAAGTACACAAGACCGAAAATTCATATGAAGTGTGCCATTTGGGGACAGGGTCTATGATCGTGAACCACAAGAGCCACATATATGAGATCATTTAAATTTAGAATCATTTTTAGGTCAATATGTTTTGCAGCACTTAAATGTGTAAATCCAGAAGCCCAGTATTTATCTGGAGGTCTTTGTCCTTTGCCTGTCAACCAAGTTTGTCTCTGCCTTTTCTGTTCTGCCCTGTTTGCCATTGTTCTCCCTGCCTCTCTTGACCATTCTTAAAAAAAAAGCTGCAAATGGATTCCCCTGACCTGACCCTGCCTCGATACAACACATATGCTGCATCTGCTCGCTATCTGCCGAACGGCTCTGGTAGTTCCGCTTCAGCACTGATGATGTTGTAGGAATAGTGCGCTCTGGTTGGTCTGGGTTATTAGGAAATTTTTATTTTATACAGAAATAAGTTATTTATAATTCATATATATAGATAGATAGATAGATAGATAGATTTACATATATAAAGACACCGAGAATATTACTTGCCTTACCTGTTTAGTAAAATGAAAAAATAAAAATAAATAACTAGGGAAACCGAGATAATTATTCTGATTTGATGATACACTCAAAATATTACACAAGCAATTGTTTAAATGTAATGATATTCAGAACAGAACAAGAATTTTTAAAAACTATAAACAAGAAGTAACCGAAATAATGTAAAGCGTAAGTGAAAGTAAGTGGTGTTAGGCTCATGTAACTCTCATTAGAATCAAACTGTTTCAACATTTGTGATGTATTTGGATGCTAAACTATTCTTTATTATAGGCTTTGTACTTCACTCACGTTCCAATGTGTGTGTGTGTGTGTGTGTGTGTTTGGTGTGTGTGTGTGTTTGGTGTGTGTGTGTGTTTGAGGTGTGGGTGCGATTGAACTGTTACACATAAAAACATACTCCGTCATTTTGTTCATCGAGGACGTAAATTCAAACTGCAAAGTGTTTATTTATATTTATGTACACTCACAATAAAACACAAAGTGCTTTTGTCAAACTATAAACTCAAACTGTAACCTACAACTGTCCCCCAACCAAAATCTCACCCACACACACCAACACCCACACACACAGTTTAAAAGCAAAAAATATTTATCCAACCTCGTTTAAAAACAGTCTGTGAGTGCCATCTTTTGGACATTCATCATATTGCATTGGTTTTAATTTCTTGTCCTCAAACAGAGCACTAATCTGTTTATTTTTAAGTTACACATTCTACATTGATTAAAATAGAAAATCAAATGTGTTTTTTTTAATGGTAGTATTATTTTATACAATAATTTATAAATGTGATGAGAATAAATGTACTGTGCATAACATTTTTAAGGAAAACATTGATCTAATATAGCACATTAAAGAGAGAGAGACGGAGGAGCGGGCGCGATTGAACTGTGTGTGTGTGTGTGTGTGCGTGTGTGTGAAAGGGGCGCGATCGAACTGTGTGTGTGTGTGGGAGAGAGAATAACATTTTTAAGGAAAACATATTGATCTAATATAGCACGTTATTGATCTAATATTGATAATAATATTGATCTAGAGAGAGAGAGAGAGCGAGAGAGAGAGACAGAGAGAGAGAGAGAGAGACAGAGAGAGAGAGAGAGAGAGAGAGAGAGAGAGAGAGAGAGAGAGAGAGAGAGAGAGAGAGAGAGAGGCGCGGGCGCGATCGAACTGTGTGTGTGTGTGTGTGTGTGTGTGTGTGTGTGTGCGTGTGTGTGTGAGAGAGAGGCGCGGGCGCGATCGAACTGTGTGTGTGTGTGCGTGTGTGGGAGAGAGAGAGGCGCGGGCGCGATCAAACTGTGTGTGTGCGTGAGACAGAGAGAGAGGCGCGGGAGCGATCGAACTGTGTGTGTGTGTGTGTGTGTGTGTGTGAGAGAGAGAGAGAGAGAGAGAGAGAGAGAGAGAGAGGCGCGGGTGCGATCGAACTGTGTGTGTGTGTGTAATGCAGGTAATAAATGAATAAAAGTGCGTATAAATACAATTTTGGACACAAGAGGGCAGTATGGCCCCATGAATGACTTTGTGTTTAAACTATCACCCGAGGATACCCCCTCCCCTCCCCCCTCCTCACACAGACACACACACACACACACACACACATACAGAATGGCAGGGTGCATTCTCTCTGTCAGAGAGAGGGAGAGAAAATTCTCAGAATCCACATTCAAACTACAATATCTGACTTTCTGTTTGTCTGAGCTAATGACAATAAATTAGAAAGTTGTTCGGCTTGACGAGAACAATATACACGCAGAGTTTTGTAACTGTAGTTAAAATTAACTAAGTTATAACACACTTTATGTGTCCTTTTTTAGTCATAAATTCATTTCCTCGCCACGGCCAAACCGTTCGAGATATCAAAAATCCGTTCGCAATTTAGCATCCTCAATGTCTCGACTTCACGCTAACCGAGTTTTGTGGTGTTTGGATTAATTCTCTAGGAGAAGTATATCTGAAAATAAAATCATGCATTTTCCAAACAACCCATAATAGCTGACTTCCTGTTGAGCTGTCGTAAAACTTAGAGCACGAAAGTTGTTCGGCCCGATGAGATCTATAAGTGTACCGAATTTCATATTATTACAAGCAAGCATGTTTGATATATGGACAAGTGTTCGAATCCCGTTCCAGGGGGCGCTGTCGAGCCCCCGTGCCACGCCCGGGTACCATCTGCAGCCCGGCCCTGATGGCCGCGGGTTCTGACCCGTGTGCAAAGTTTCAAGAGTTTTCGAGCACGTTAAGGGCCCCAAAACCTTGAAAAACTAAAATAAAAGCATTCTCACTCAGCAGACAAACCCCCCTCCCCTCAAACACACGGAGAGACGTAGGGTCAGAGAGAGAGGAAGAGAAAATTCTCCAAAACATCCACATTCAAACCAAAAGATCTGACTTCCTGTTGGTCTGAGCTAATAAGTGTAAATTAGAAAGTTGTCCAGCTCGATATGAACATTATACATACTGAGTTTTAAGATTGTAGATAAAAGTATAGACCTAACTCCCCCTCTTTTGTCAAAAGGTGGCGCTACTGAGCCCCGGCACCACGCCCGTTTCTGAAACTTTGCACATGTCTACTGCCTAATAAATGTGATGTGTCTATCGAGTTTCATGCAATTTCAAGTATGCTAAGGGTCTCAAAAGCATCTAAAAAGAATCTTAAAGTTTGATGCGTTACCACGGCAACAGTATCTAAGATATCAATAATCCTTTCACAGGTCTACATCTGCCGTGTGTTTACATTATACACGTAAAGTTTGAAGCAAATCGGGTGAAAATAAGAGGGTGATTTCAAAGCATTTTGAAAGTGACACACTTTCTGCTACCAGTTGGTGGCGCTATAACTTTGACTCACAATAGTCACATCCATGTGATCGGCCTCTTACAGCGAACACACTGCTGAAGTTTCATCAAGATCAGTCAATGTATGCAGAAGTTATAACACACTTCCTGTTTCCATTATTCACCATTATTTCGTTTCCTCGCCACGGCCAAACCGTTCGAGATATCAAAAATCCCCTGGCAATTTTTCATCCTCAATGTCTTGACTTCATGCACACCGAGTTTGGTGACGATCCGGTGAATTCCCTAGGAGGAGTATATCGAATTCCTGAACATGAGTTTCCAAACAACCCATAATAGCCGACTTCCTGTTGGGCTGGCGTAAAAAGTAAGAGTGCGAAGGATATATGAAACGATGAGATCTATATGTGTACCGATTTTCAGATTAATTCATGCAAGCGTGTTTGATATACGGACATGTTTTCAAATCCCGTTCCAGGGGGCGCTGTCGAGCCCCCCTGCCACGCCCGGGTACCATCTTCAACCCGGCCCTGATGGCCGCGGGTTCTGACCCGTGTGCAAAGTTTCAAGAGTTTTTGAGCACGTTAAGGCCCCCAAAAGTGCCCAAAAGGTAGTAAAATAATAATAATAATAATAATAATAATAATAATAATAATAATAAATAATCCTAAGGAAAACAATAGGGCCTTCGCCTTTTCAAGGCTTGGGCCCTAATAATCCTAAGGAAAACAATAGGGCCTTCGCCTTTTCAAGGCTTGGGCCCTAATAATCCTAAGGAAAACAATAGGGCCTTCGCCTTTTCAAGGCTTGGGCCCTAATAATCCTAAGGAAAACAATAGGGCCTTCGCCTTTTCAAGGCTTGGGCCCTAATAAAGAAGAAGAATAATAATAAATATAGCTGCGAGCAGCGATTGCGGGCCCAAGCCGGTGGCACCGCCGCCCTGGTGCGTTTAGGGTTATTGTGCACGACGTGCAAAAACTTAACCCCGTTTTGACTGTTGAAAAGAAGTGCGATGTAGAGCTTGCATCAGTGTGGCCTCTGCAAAAGTGCACATCGAGGGCACATATCAACCACAAAGTATGCGTGAGCAACCTTCTGAAACCTAAAATGAAAAATGAGACAGCCTATGGTCTCATTGATTTAACAGACACATGAAATAAGTACACAAGACCGAAAATTCATATGAAGTGTGCCATTTGGGGACAGGGCCTATGATCGTGAACCACAATAGCCACATATATGAGATCATTTAAAATTAGAATAATTTTTAGGTCAATATGTTTTGCAGCACTTAAATGTGTAAATCCAGAAGCCCAGTATTTATCTGGAGGTCTTTGTCCTTTGCCTGTCAACCTGGTTTGTCTCTGCCTTTTCTGTTCTGCCCTGTTTGCCATTGTTCTCCCTGCCTGTCTTGACCATTCTTAATAAAAAGCTGCAAATGGATTCCCCTGGCCTGACCCTGCCTCGATACAACACACATGTTGCATCTGCTCGCTATCTGCCGAACGGCTCTGGTAGTTCCGCTTCAGCACTGATGATGTTGTAGGAATAGTGCGCTCTGGTTGGTCTGGATTATTAGGAAATTTTCATTTTATACAGAAATAAGTTATTTATAATTCATATATATAGATAGATAGATAGATAGATATACATATATAAAGACACAGAGAATATTACTTGACTTACCTGTTTCGTAAAATGAAAAAAAAAAAAAATAACTAGGGAAACCGAGATAATTATTCTGATTTGATGATACACTCGAAATATTACACAAGTAATTGTTTAAATTTAATAATATTCAGAACAGAACAAGAATTTTAAAAAACTATAAACAAGAAGTAACCGAAATAATGTAAAGCGAAAGTGAAAGTAAGTGGTGTTGGTCTCACGTTACTCTCTCATTAGAATCAAACTGTTTCAACATTTGTGATGTATTTGGATGCTAAACTATTCTTTATTATAGGCTTTGTACTTCACTCACGTTCCAATATATGTGTGTGTGTGTGTGTGTGTGTGTGTGTGTGTGTGTGTGTGTGTGTGTGTGTGTGTGTGTGTGTGTGTGTGTATGTGTGTGTGTTTGGTGTGTGTGTGTGGGTGAGGTGTTGGTGCGATTGAACTGTTGTGTAACAAAATAAAAACATACTCCGTCATTTTGTTCATCGAGGACGTAAATTCAAGCTGCAAAGTGTTTACTTATATTTATGTACACTCACAATAAAACACAAAGTGCTTTTGTCAAACTATAAACTCAAACTGTAACCTACAACTGTCCCCCAACCAAAATCTCACCCACACACACCAACACCCACACACACAGTTTAAAAGCAAAAAATATTTATCCAACCTCGTTTAAAAACAGTCTGTGAGTGCCATCTTTTGGACATTCATCATATTGCATTGGTTTTAATTTCTTGTCCTCAGAGCACTAATCTGTTTATTTTTAAGTTACACATTCTACATTGATTAAAATAGAAAATCAAATGTTTTTTTAATGGTAATATTATTTTATACAATAATTTATAAATATGATGAGAATAAATGTAGTGTGCATAAAATTTTTAAGGAAAACATTGATCTAATATAGCACATTAAAGAGAGAGAGACGGAGGAGCGGGCGCGATTGAACTGTGTGTGTGTGTGTGTGTGTGCGTGTGTGTGTGAAAGGGGCGCGATCGAACTGTGTGTGTGTGTGGGAGAGAGAATAAAATTTTTAAGGAAAACATATTGATCTAATATAGCACATTATTGATCTAATATAGCACATTAGAGAGAGAGAGAGAGAGAGAGAGAGAGAGAGAGAGGCGCGGGCGCGATCGAACTGTGTGTGTGTGTGTGTGAGTGTGTGTGTGAGAGAGAGGCGCGGGAGCGATCGAACTGTGTGTGTGTGTGTGCGTGTGTGGGAGAGAGAGGCGCGGGCGCGATCAAACTGTGTGTGTGCGTGAGACAGAGAGAGAGGCGCGGGAGCGATCGAACTGTGTGTGTGTGTGTGTGTGTGTGTGCGTGAGAGAGAGAGAGAGAGAGAGAGAGAGAGGCGCGGGTGCGATCGAACTGTGTGTGTGTGTGTGTGTGTAATACAGGTAATAAATGAATAAAAGTGCGTATAAATACAATTTTGGACACAAGAGGGCAGTATGGCCCCATGAATGACTTTGTGTTTAAACTATCACCCGAGGATACCCCTTCCCCCTCCCCCTCCTCACACAGACACACACACACATACAGAATGCCAGGGTGCATTCTCTCTGTCAGAGAGAGGGAGAGAAAATGCTCAGAATCCACATTCAAACTACAATATCTGACTTTCTGTTTGTCTGAGCTAATGACAATAAATTAGAAAGTTGTTCGGCTTGACGAGAACAATATACACGCAGAGTTTTGTAACTGTAGATAAAATTAACTAAGTTATAACACACTTTATGTGTCCTTTTGTAGTCACAAATTCATTTCCTCGCCACGGCCAAACCGTTCGAGATATCAAAAATCCGTTCGCAATTTAGCATCCTCAATGTCTTGACTTCACGCTGACCGAGTTTCGTGATGTTTGGATTAATTCTCTAGGAGAAGTATATCAAAAATAAAAGCATGCATTTTCTAAACAACCCATAATAGCTGACTTCCTGTTGAGCTGTCGTAAAACTTAGAGCACGAAAGTTGTTCGGCCCGATGAGATCTATAAGTGTACCGAGTTTCATATTATTACAAGCAAGCATGTTTGATATATGGACAAGTGTTCGAATCCCGTTCCAGGGGGCGCTGTCGAGCCCCCCTGCCACGCCCGTGTACCAGCTTCAGCCCAGCCCTGATGGCCGCGGGTTCTGACCCGTGTGCAAAGTTTCAAGAGTTTTCGAGCACGTTAAGGGCCCCAAAACCTTGAAAAAACTAAAATAAAAGCATTCTCACTCAGCAGACAAACCCCCCTCCCCTCAAACACACGGAGAGACGTAGGGTCAGAGAGAGAGGAAGAGAAAATTCTCCAAAATATCCACATTCAAACCAAAATATCTGACTTCCTGTTGGTCTGAGCTAATAAGTGTAAATTAGAAAGTTGTCCAGCTCGATATGAACATTATACATACTGAGTTTTAAGATTGTAGATAAAAGTATAGACCTAACTCCCCCTCTTTTGTCAAAAGGTGGCGCTACTGAGCCCCGGCACCACGCCCGTTTCGGAAACTTTGCACATGTCTACTGGCTAATAAATGTGATGTGTCTATCGAGTTTCATGCAATTTCAAGTATGCTAAGAGTCTCAAAAGCATCAAAAAAGAATCTTAAAGTTTGATGCGTTACCACGGCAACAGTATCTAAGATATCAATAATCCTTTCACAGGTCTAAATCTGCCGTGTGTTTACATTATACACATAAAGTTTGAAGCAAATCGGGTAAAAATAAGAGTGTGATTTCAAAGCATTTTGAAAGTGACACACTTCCTGCTGCCAGTTGGTGGCGCTATAACTTTGACTCACAATAGTCACATCCATGTGATCGGCCTCTTACAGCGAACACACTGCTGAAGTTTCATCAAGATCAGTCAATGTATGCAGAAGTTATAGCACACTTCCTGTTTCCATTATTCGCCATAATTTCGTTTCCTCGCCACGGCCAAACCGTTCGAGATATCAAAAATCCCCTGGCAATTTTTCATCCTCAATGTCTTGACTTCATGCACACCGAGTTTGGTGACGATCGGGTAAATTCCCTAGGAGGAGTATATCAAATTCCTGAACATGAGTTTCCAAACAACCCATAATAGCCGACTTCCTGTTGGGCTGGCGTAAAAAGTAAGAGTGCAAAGGATATATGAAACGATGAGATCTATATGTGTACCGATTTTCAGATTAATTCATGCAAGCGTGTTTGATATACAGACATGTTTTCAAATCCCGTTCCAGGGGGCGCTGTCGAGCCCCCCTGCCACGCCCGGGTACCATCTTCAGCCCGGCCCTGATGGCCGCGGGTTCTGACCCGTGTGCAAAGTTTCAAGAGTTTTCGAGCACGTTAAGGGCCCCAAAAGTGCCCAAAAGGTAGTAAAATAATAATAATAATAATAATAATAATAATAATAATAATAAATATAGCTGCGAGCAGCGATTGCGGGCCCAAGCCGGTGGCACCGCCGCCCCGGTGACTTTAGGCATATTGTGCACGACGTGCAAAAACGTAACCCCTCTTTGACTGTTGAAAAGAAGTGTGCTGTAGAGCTCGCATCAGTGTGGCCTCTGCAAAAGTGCGTATCCAGGGCACATATAAACCACAAAGTATACGTGAGCAACCTTCTGAAACCCAAATTGAAAAATGAGACAGCCTATGGTCTCATTGATTTAACAGACACATGAAATAAGTACACAAGACCGAAAATTCATATGAAGTCTGCCATTTGGGGACAGGGCCTATGATCGTGAACCACAATAGCCACATATATGAGATCATTTAAAATTAGAATAATTTTTAGGTCAATATGTTTTGCAGCACTTAAATGTGTAAATCCAGAAGCCCAGTATTTATCTGGAGGTCTTTGTCCTTTGCCTGTCAACCTGGTTTGTCTCTGCTTTTTCTGTTCTGCCCTGTTTGCCATTGTTCACCCTGCCTGTCTTGACCATTCTTAATAAAAAGCTGCAAATGGATTCCCCTGGCCTGACCCTGCCTCGATACAACACATATGCTGCATCTGCTCGCTATCTGCCGAACGGCTCTGTTAGTTCCGCTTCAGCACTGATGGACATGTTTGCAGCGTTGAGCGATGTAGGGCCAATCACAGATATGGTCTCATTGATTTAACAGACACATGAAATAAGTACACAAGACCGAAAATTCATATGAAGTGTGCCATTTGGGGACAGGGCCTATGATCGTGAACCACAATAGCCACATATATGAGATCATTTAAATTTAGAATAATTTTTAGGTCAATATGTTTTGCAGCACTTAAATGTGTAAATCCAGAAGCCCAGTATTTATCTGGAGGTCTTTGTCCTTTGCCTGTCAACCAAGTTTGTCTCTGCTTTTTCTGTTCTGCCCTGTTTGCCATAGTTCACCCTGCCTGTCTTGACCATTCTTAATAAAAAGCTGCAAATGGATTCCCCTGACCTGACCCTGCCTCGATACAACACATATGCTGCATCTGCTCGCTATCTGCCGAACGGCTCTGGTAGTTCCGCTTCAGCACTGATGATGTTGTAGGTATAGTGCGCTCTGATTGGTCTGGATTATTCGGGAATTTTTATTTTATACAGATATAAGTTATTTATAATTCATATATATATATATATATATATAGATAGATAGATAGATAGATAGATAGATGATAGATAGATAGATAGATAGATAGATAGATAGATAGATAGATATACATATATAAAGACACAGAGAATATTACTTGCCTTACCTGTTTAGTAAAATGAAAAAATAAAAATAAATAACTAGGGAAACCGAGATAATTATTCTGATTAGAGAGAGAGAGAGACGGAGGAGCGGGCGCGATTGAACTGTGTGTGTGTGTGTGTGCGTGTGTGTGAAAGGGGCGCGATCGAACTGTGTGTGTGTGTGGGAGAGAGAATACAATTTTTAAGGAAAACAAATTGATCTAATATAGCACATTATTGATCTAATATAGCACATTAGAGAGAGAGAGAGAGAGAGAGAGAGAGAGAGAGAGAGAGAGAGGCGCGGGCGCGATCGAACTGTGTGTTTGTGTGTGTGTGCGTGTGTGTGAGAGAGAGGCGCGGGCGCGATCGAACTGTGTGTGTGTGTGCTTGTGTGGGAGAGAGAGAGGCGCGGGCGCGATCAAACTTTGTGTGTGCGTGAGACAGAGAGAGAGGCGCGGGAGCGATCGAACTGTGTGTGTGTGTGTGTGTGTGTGTGTTTGTGTGTGTGTGTGTGAGAGAGAGAGAGAGAGAGAGAGAGAGAGAGAGATAGAGAGAGAGAGAGAGAGAGAGAGAGAGGCGCGGATGCGATCGACTGTGTGTGTGTGTGTGTAATACAGGTAATAAATGAATAAAGGTGCGTATAAATACAATTTTGGACACAAGAGGGCAGTATGGATGAATGAATGACTTTGTGTTTAATCTATCACCCGAAGATACCCCCTCCCCCTCCCCCTCCTCACACAGACACACACACACACAGAATGGCAGGGTGCATTCTCTCTGTCAGAGAGAGGGAGAGAAAATTCTCAGAATCCACATTCAAACTACAATATCTGACTTTCTGTTTGTCTGAGCTAATGACAAATTAGAAAGTTGTTCGGCTTGACGAGAACAATATACACGCAGAGTTTTGTAACTGTAGATAAAATTAACTAAGTTATAACACTCTTTATGTGTCCTTTTTTAGTCATAAATTCATTTCCTCGCCACGGCCAAACCGTTCGAGATATCAAAAATCCGTTCGCAATTTAGCATCCTCAATGTCTTGACTTCACGGTAACCGAGTTTTGTGGTGTTTGGATCAATTCTCTAGGAGAAGTATATCAAAAATAAAAGCATGCATTTTCCAAACAACCCATAATAGCTGACTTCCTGTTGAGCTGTCGTAAAACTTAGAGCACGAAAGTTGTTCGGCCCGATGAGATCTAAAAGTGTACCGAGTTTCATATTATTACAAGCAAGCATGTTTGATATATGGACAAGTGTTCGAATCCCGTTCCAGGGGGCGCTGTCGAGCCCCCCTGCCACGCCCGGGTACCAGCTTCAGCCCGGCCCTGATGGCCGCTGGTTCTGACCCGTGTGCAAAGTTTCAAGAGTTTTCGAACACGTTAAGGGCCCCAAAACCTTGAAAAACTAAAATAAAAGTATTCTCACTCAGCAGACAAACCCCCCTCCCCTCAAACACACGGAGAGACGTAGGGTCAGAGAGAGTGGAAGAGAAAATTCTCCAAAACATCCACATTCAAACCAGAATATCTGACTTCCTGTTGGTCTGAGCTAATAAGTGTAAATTAGAAAGTTGTCCAGCTCGATATGAACATTATACATACTGAGTTTTAAGATTGTAGATAAAAGTATAGACCTAACTCCCCCTCTTTTGTCAAAAGGTGGCGCTACTGAGCCCCGGCACCACGCCCGTTTCTGAAACTTTGCACATGTCTACTGGCTAATAAATGTGATGTGTCTGTCGAGTTTCATGCAATTTCAAGTATGCTAAGAGTCTCAAAAGCATCAAAAAAGAATCTTAAAGTTTGATGCGTTACCACGGCAACAGTATCTAAGATATCAATAATCCTTTCACAGGTCTAAATCTGCCGTGTGTTTACATTATACACATAAAGTTTAAAGCAAATCGGGTAAAAATAAGAGGGTGATTTCAAAGCATTTTGAAAGTGACACACTTCCTGCTGCCAGTTGGTGGCGCTATAACTTTGACTCACAATAGTCACATCCATGTGATCGGCCTCTTACAGCGAACACACTGCTGAAGTTTCATCAAGATCAGTCAATGTATGCAGAAGTTATAACACACTTCCTGTTTCCATTATTCGCCATAATTTCGTTTCCTCGCCACGGCCAAACCGTTCGAGATATCAAAAATCCCCTGGCAATTTTTCATCCTCAATGTCTTGACTTCATGCACATCGAGTTTGGTGACGATCGGGTGAATTCCCTAGGAGGAGTATATCAAATTCCTGAACATGAGTTTCCAAACAACCCATAATAGCCGACTTCCTGTTGGGCTGGCGTAAAAAGTAAGAGTGCGAAGGATATATGAAACGATGAGATCTATATGTGTACTGATTTTCAGATTAATTCATGCAAGCGTGTTTGATATACGGACATGTTTTCAAATCCCGTTTCAGGGGGCGCTGTCGAGCCCCCTGGGTACCATCTTCAACCCGGCCCTGATGGCCGCGGGTTCTGACCCGTGTGCAAAGTTTCAAGAGTTTTCGATCACGTTAAGGGCCCCAAAAGTGCCCAAAAGGTAGTAAAATAATAATAATAATAATAATAATAATAAATATAGCTGCGAGCAGCGATTGCGGGCCCAAGCCGGTGGCACCGCCACCCCGGTGCCTTTAGGGTTATTGTGCACGACGTGCAAAAACGTAACCCCGCTTTGACTGTTGAAAAGAAGTGTGATGTAGAGCTTGCATCAGTGTGGGCTCTGCAAAAGTAGACATCGAGGGCACATATCAACCACAAAGTATGCGTGAGCAACCTTCTGAAACCCAAAATGAAAATTTTATACAGATATAAGTTATTTATAATTCATATATATATATATATATATATATATATATATATATATATATAGATAGATAGATAGATAGATAGATATACATATATAAAGACACAGAGAATATTACTTGCCTTACCTGTTTAGTAAAATGAAAAAATAAAAATAAATAACTAGGGAAACCGAGATAATTATTCTGATTTGATGATACAATCAAAATATTACACAAGCAATCGTTTAAATGTAATTATATTCAGAACAGAACAAGAAGTTTAAAAAACTATAATCAAGAAGTAACCGAAATAATGTAAAGCGAAAGTCAAAGTAAGTGGTGTTGGGCTCACGTAACTCTCTCATTAGAATCAAACTGTTTCAACATTTGTGATGTATTTGGATGCTAATTTCTTCTTTATTATAGGCTTTGTACTTCACTCACGTTCCAATATGTGTGTGTGTGTGTGGGTGAGGTGTGGGTGCGATTGAACTGTTACACAAAAACATACTCTGTCATTTTGTTCATCAGTTCTATACAGGATAATTTGCACGTTTACATACTCTTTTTAAAACTGTTAAACTTATTTTCAAAACCTAACAACAAAAAATGATAAGACCGAGATTTGCAACATCGCAACATATCATATTGAAATAAATATTCTGATTCTAAAATCTAATATTAAACTGCAGTGAATTAAAAACAGTAGAGTAGTGCCATTCTTGTTTTGTAAAAGCAATTTGCAAAAGAAAATATTGTGTAATGCTCCTGTTGTTTGTGTTTTTTCTGTTTTATGAGTGACAAAGTGTGTTTGTTGGGTGAAACCTTTACTAGTGTTCTGGAAGATTGCGTTGGGATTTGAGACATGAAGGAAGTGTCAGTGCATTTTGAATGTGAAATGAAGAACTGAGTGAAGAGTTTTGAAAATGTACCTAAATATTGAGAAATGTGTCCTAGCGACTGTAAAAACCTGTAATTTAATTTGTCAGAGTAAATCCCAGCGTTTTCTCTAGTTTATTGTAGTTTATTTGAGAAGTTCCACAGATTCTTGGACATTGGTAACTGTATTGTTAGAGTTGTGAGATCTTTAGGCCGGTTTCTCCATGACACACACACACACACACACCTTCAAGTATTGAGATGTAAATTGCGTGTGGGGGGATGTGCAGCGACTCAATCCACACACAAGAGTCTACCTACACATGAAACTACCTATGTCAGAATATCCATTTACAGCTGCTAATACAGTTCTTCCAGAACACTAGTAAAGCTCACCCAACAAACACACTTTTTCACTCATAAAATACAAAAAACACAAATAACTGGAGCATTATAAAATATTTCTGCTGTTTTCTGTTGTTCCGAATTCACAGCATTTTATGTTACATGGTCAATGTTTACATTACAGTACACATTTGTGTTTAAACTGAAAGATTAATACCTTCTCAAGATGAATTAATACCATGAAACTCTTCACACAGCGATCACAAGATCAGTCTCCGGCTAAACTGAGATCTTTCAATTTACATGAATTCATTTCTCACTTAAACACAAAGACCAGCAGAACTTGATTTACTGTACAGGCCAATTTGCACATGCTTACATATTATTTCCAAGACTGTTATATTTAAGTTAAAAACATTTCAACTCAAACAAAAATGAATGAGACTGAAATTTGCAATATTTTTATACCGTATACCACATTGAAATATATTCTGAATAAAAAAAAAAACCTATCAGAACAATTGAGATGTAACTAAACACCTACACTAGTCTTAGTCTTTCATTTTCATCGCCATCTATACAAAAGGAAATCATTTTGTACATTAATGTAAACATGAACCATGTAAAATAAACTGCCTTGAATTCTGAACAGCAGAAAATAGTGCATATTACTGCCTGTTGTTTGTGTTTTTTGATTTGTATTTTTAATTTTGTTTGTTGGGTGAAACCTTTACTAGTGTTCTGAAAGAATGACTTATTTTGAGACATGAATGATGTGTTTTGGTAGTTTTAATGCGTTTTGAATGTGAAATTTACTGCAGTGAAGCTGAAAGTTGGTTAAGACACCGGAGTGAAGAGCTTTTAAAACAGTGATAAGTATTGAGAAATACATACATTCTAATTTAATTAGAATATAACATTCTAATCTTGTCGGCTAATGGATTATGGTCGGGTTGCAAGCATCACCTGTCTAAAAGTGTAAGGATGTAAAAAAAAAATCTGGTTCATTTAAGCCCTAAGGGAAACAATGTTTTTTTTTTTACTGATATTGGCCAATGTCTGAGAGACCACAACCCATAAGATTGGTCTTTCATTACAGAAAAGAGGGTCTCCACTTTGTTGCTGAAGTGAAAAATGTGTAATTTCTGCTAATATACAGTATCAAATCATGTTATATCATTTTATAAGTATGTCAAAATGTATACCTTTTTAAAAAGAACTGCAACATGTTCAAAATTGAAACCAAAGAAATAAATATAAGCATTCCCCTGACTTACTGCTGCGATTGCATTTCATTTATCTAGAGTCTAGATCATGTACAGTTGAACTTGTGTAGTGACCTGCAATTGTTACATTGAAGTGATATTTGTGCTTGATTTAACCCCCCAAAAATGTAGTTTTATTGTATGTAGGTTGGTTCATTAATGTTAAGTAATATTTTGACTTGAACAAAACCACTTAATGTACCATTTTTAGGTATTTGAAATGTACTGTCATTAAATTTTGTAATGTTACAATTTGTAATCTCTTTATATATATATATATATATATATATATATATATATATATATATATATATTGGTACTGTATATTGTTTTTGTATCGTTTTGGGTTGGAGAAAAGCGCAATATAAATAAAATGTATCATTATCATCATGTGATCATATTTATGACTTTTGCGAATAAATCTTGCTGCAGCATTTTGGACCAGTTGAAGGCGAGCGATTTGTGACTTGGAAATGCCGCAGTACAATGAGTTGCAGTAGTCTAAACGGGAAGTAATAAAAGCATGAACAGACATCTCTAGAGTTTTGTCAGATAGGAAGTGTTTAATTTGATACAAAAGATGGAGTTGATAGAAACTAGATCCAATTAAGTGTACCGAAGATATTTGTTTGTCATGCGTAGATCTGAATGCAGAGAAGCTCCTCAAATCGATGCTGGTGGTATTAAAATTATCAGTGGGGCCGAAAACTATCACCTCAGTTTTGACTTCATTTAAAGACAAAAAGTTTTGAGCAAGCCAAGATTTCTAAGCAGAGACGCATTTAGTGTGACCGGGTTAGAAAGTTTGCATTGTCAGGCCTCCAAAATGGCATTTTCGTGTAAATGAGCGGCCAAAACACATGAAAAGCTTACAATTTCCAGTTGAAAATAATGTTGTGTAAATATATATATATATATATATATATATATATATATATATATATATATATATATATTAGTGCTGTCAAACGATTCAAATATTTAATCGCATTAATGCCATAGTTAACTAGCGATTAATCGCACATTTTTATCTATTCTAAATGTCCCTTGATTTCTATTTGTCCCATCATCTTTTCTAATTTTAATGCTCTTATCAACAAGGAAAAGTGGATCAGCAATAAGTTTGTTCTTAGCTGTGGTATCCATGTGCTTCTGTCTGAAGTCATCCATTGTAGAGCTTAGATCGGGCCCAAAAAATCAAGCCCGACCCGAGCCCGTGCGCATTGTGTCCGAGCCCGGCCCGACACATTAACTGTAATTATGAGCCCGTCCCGAGCCCGATTTAAAACCGTCCATTTCTTTTTAATACGTGGGTCGTTATAACTGACGTTCTCAACTACTTTCTATGTTACTTTCTCCCGCCCGCAACATTTCTGTCCCGCTCCCGCCCGCAAATAGACTTTATTTGTAGGCTACTTCGCCTACGTGTCGCCACCATACACATCAGCATAAATGCTCCTGATCAATTATTTGTTATTAAAGCATTAACACACAAACCACTGTTATAATATAAAAGCAAGCAGGCTACTGAGTGCATGGTTTGGGATGACTGAATGCGCACAAAGTGCAATCCTTTAAAAATTCCAGTTCATCGCAATCTCACACATCTCCGTTATTATCAATGAAGCTGACTGCACAATAAATCTTTCATAATATATATACTTTGTTTGTTTTAATTAGAGGATTTGCCAATATACAGAATTCACCTCTGAACAAAAAGTCAGTTTTGAGCAGTGAGGGGAGTCTATTTTAAATGCATCTGATTGGCCATTGCGTTTAAGAAATCAACACATGTCTGTGATTGGCTACATCGCTCAACGCTGCAAACATGTCATAAAAAGTAACTCTGGCCTGTAAATCGTTTCTATTTTGTTTTAGTTGTTCTTGTTGCTTTTCTGCAACATAAGAATAAAAATGTATTAGTTTATATGTTTTATTCATCGATTTTTCTAGTTTGTGGGAGTCCCGAATCGTTTTATTCTCCCGTACCCGCACACACAGAGTGAGTGCATTACCGCCCGCGCTCGCACTCGGCCATCAAATCTAGTCCCGCGTTTTGTTTTGTTTCCGGTCTAGCTATCCGGTGTGATGTTGTAGTTTTTCTAACGTTACCAGTTGTTGCAACAGCATGTGAAAAAACTACAATGTTTGCTAGGCCAAAAAGAGCGTTAATCTCGCGCTAAAAAAATTGACGCTGTTAAAATGTGTTTGCGGTAACGCCGTTAATAACGCGTTAAACTGACAGCACTAATATATATATATACAGTTATATATACACTTTTATTCTGGTTTACTGTGTTCACAGAAGCACTGCGGGTGCTTGATGTGACGGTGTGTGTGAATCCTCATGTTCTGTTGTTTATGCTGCTATTTGCACATGTAAATCTACATTTTTGAGGTATTTGAATGGGTCACAGACACTTATCTTTTCTAATTACATTTAATTCTAATCTAACCTTAAAATAATGCCAGTTAACTGCTGATGACTGGTTAACAAGCATCAGCTGTCAGTCAGAAAACAAAATGTTAAATTAACATCCCTACTTCATATATTTCAACTGAATGAAGTAAAATTGTTCAGTGCAGCAAGTCAACAGAACATTTTGAGATTGACCTCCAAAATCTTTACCGTGTTTTTGTGATGGCAAGAAATGTACAAAGCAGAAGAACTGGTGTCGTTCTTTACCATCCAACTGGGGACGCGAAGTTCATTTTGATTAATATAATCATTATTGACTGTATAAAGTAGTGACCTGAAATTGTTACCTTAAAGAGCTATTTCTGTTTGATTTATCCCATGAACCCTAAACGGACTGCATAACCAAGCATAGAAAGTATCTATGAAGAGGAGTTCAAGAAGAAAGAAGAAAAATAATAATATGAATGATAAGAGCCTCTGCTTTTGAACTGTTGCCATCGGTATTTTTTACCCCGTTAAAAAACAGATTCAAATGGTCTTTCCTCAAAAAATTCTATTTTTTTTAATTTTTGATAACTGATGGTTTGGTCATTCTTTTTTAATTGTATATCGTATATGTTTATCTATGCATATTGTGATCTCTGATGCCTGTATGAACACACACACACACACACATATACATATACATATATATATATACACACAAGTTCCATAGTTCCATTGTAGGCTATGGGAGTCCCCTGTTTTATAGGTAAACATCGTTCAGGTCCCCACTTGGCCAGTGTAGAGCGACAGTGCTCTGTTAGTAATATAGAAATGTGTGTGTTTGTGTGTGTCTGATGCCTGTGTAAACATTATATAATTACATATTACATATATAATATATAAACATTATATATATATTATATATATATATATAAAAGTTACATAATGAAGACAGACTTCACTGTTCACACACACACACACAGTTCCATTGTAGGCTATGGGAGTCCCCTGTTGGATAGGTAAACATCGTTCAGGTCCCCACTTGGCCAGTGTAGAGCGACAGTGCTCTGTTAGTAATATAGAAATTAATGTGTGTGTGTACAATGGCACATAACAATGGCAAAAAAATTGTTAGGGACTGCATAACCAAGAATAGAAAGTATCTATGAAGAGAGAGCATTAAATAACAAAAATAATAGTATGAATGATAAGAGGCGTCTTCTCGCCTCTGCTTTTGAACTGTTGCCGTCGGTATTTTTTACCCCGTTGTAGATTTAAATGGTCTTTCCTCAAGCAATATTTTTTTTGATAACTGATGGGGTCATTTTTCTTTAATTGTATACTGTATATTTTTATCTATGCATATTGTGATTTCTGATGCCTGTGTGAACACACACACACACACATATATACATATATATATAATTTATATATATAATGTATATAAAAGTTACATATATACAAGTTACATAATGAAGACAGACTTCACTGTTCACACACACACACACACACACACAGTTCCATTGTAGGCTATGGGAGTCCCCTGTTGGATAGGTAAACATCGTTCAGGTCCCCACTTGGCCAGTGTAGAGCGACAGTGCTCTGTTAGTAATATAGAAATGTGTGTGTTTGTACAATGGCACATAACAATGGCAAAAAAATTGTTAGGGACTGCATAACCAAGAATAGAAAGTATATATGAAGAGAGAGCATTAAATAAGAGAAATAATATTATGAATGATAAGAAGCATCTTCTCGCCTCTGCTTTTGAACTGTTGCCGTCGGTATTTTTTACCCCGTTGAATGAAAAACAGATTCAAATGGTCTTTCCTCAAAAATTGCAATTTTTTTAATTTTTGATAACTGATGGTTTGGTCATTCTTTTTTAATTGTATATTGAATATGTTTATCTGTGCATATTGTGATCTCTGATGCCTGTATGAACACATACAGGCATATATATATATGTATGTTCACACAGTCATCAGAGATTACAATATGCATATCACAATATGCAATATTACATAATGAAGACAGAGTTCACTGTTCACACACACACGGTTCCATTGTAGGCTATGAAAGTCCCCACTTGGCCAGTGTAGAGCGACAGTGCTCTTTTAGTAATATAGAAATGTGTGTGTTTGTGTGTGTCTGATGCCTGTGTAAACATTATATAATTACAGATTACATATCTAATATATAAACATTATATATATATATATATAAAGTTACATAATGAAGACAGACTTCACTGTTCACACACACACACACACACACAGTTCCATTGCAGTCTATGGGAGTCCCCTGTTGGTAAGGTAGACATCGTTCAGGTCCCCACTTGGCATGTTTTTTTAAAAATGAAAAAATGCATATTTAAAGTTATATTATGAAAAAAGACCTTAAAAGAAAATTTTGTATGTCATTTTTGTTTCTTCAAAATGACTAGAAACACTAGTCCCCTCTTGGCCAGTGTAGAGCGATAGTCCCCTGTTAGTAATATAGACGTGTATGTGTGTGTGTGCGTGTGTGTGTGTGTGTGTGTGTGTGTGTGTGTGTTTGGTGTGTGTGTGTGGGTGACGTGTGGGTGCGATTGAACTGTTACACAAAAACATACTCCTTCATTTTGTTGATCGAGGACGTAAATTCAAACTGCAAAGTGTTTACTTATATATATGTACACTCACAATAAAACACAAAGTGCTTTTGTCAAACTATAAACTCAAACTGTAACCTACAACTGTCCCCCAACCAAAATCTCACCCACACACACCAACACCCACACACACAGTTTAAAAGCAGTAGTATTATTTTATACAATAATTTATAAATCTGATGAGAATAAATGTAGAGTGCATAAAATTTTTAAGGAAAACATTGATCTAAAATAGCACATTAGAGAGAGAGAGACGGAGGCGCGGGCGCGATCGAACTGTGTGTGTGTGCGTGTGTGTGAAAGGGGCGCGATCGAACTGTGTGTGTGTGTGGGAGAGAGAATACAATTTTTAAGGAAAACATATTGATCTAATATAGCACATTAGAGAGAGAGAGATAGAGAGAGAGAGAGAGAGAGAGAGAGAGAGGCGCGGGCGCGATCGAACTGTGTGTGTGTGTGCGTTTGTGTGTGAGAGAGAGAGGCGCGGGCGCGATCAAACTGTGTGTGTGCGTGAGACAGAGAGAGAGGCGCGGGAGCGATCGAACTGTGTGTGTGTGTGTGTGAGAGAGAGAGAGAGAGAGAGAGAGAGAGAGAGAGAGAGAGAGAGAGAGAGGCGCGGGTGCGATCGAACTGTGTGTGTGCGTAATACAGGTAATAAATGAATAAAAGTGCGTATAAATACAATTTTGGACACAAGAGGGCAGTATGGCCCCATGAATGACTTTGTGTTTAAACTATCATCCGAAGATACCCCCTCCCCCTCCCCCTCCTCACACAGACACACACACACACACATACAGAATGCCAGGGTGCATTCTCTCTGTCAGAGAGAGGGAGAGAAAATTCTCCGAATCCACATTCAAACTACAATATCTGACTTTCTGTTGGTCTGAGCTAATGACAATAAATTAGAAAGTTGTTCGGCTTGACGAGAACAATATACACGCAGAGTTTTGTAACTGTAGGTAAAATTAACTAAGTTATAACACACTTTATGTGTCCTTTTCTAGTCATAAATTCATTTCCTCGCCACGGCCAAACCGTTCGAGATATCAAAAATCCGTTCGCAATTTAGCATCCTCAATGTCTTGACTTCACGCTGAGCGAGTTTCGTGGTGTTTGGATTAATTCTCTAGGAAAAGTATATCAAAAATAAAAGCATGCATTTTCCAAACAACCCATAATAGCTGACTTCCTGTTGAGCTGTCGTAAAACTTAGAGCACGAAAGTTGTTCGGCCAGATGAGATCTATAAGTGTACCGAGTTTCATATTATTACATGCAAGCATGTTTGATATATGGACAAGTGTTCGAATCCCGTTCCAGGGGGCGCTGTCGAGCCCCCCTGCCACGCCCGGGTACCATCTTCAGCCCGGCCCTGATGGCCGCGGGTTCTGACCTGTGTGCAAAGTTTTAAGAGTTTTCGAAGACGTTAAGGGCCCCAAAACCTTGAAAAACTAAAATAAAAGCATTCTCACTCAGCAGACAAACCCCCCTCCCCTCAAACACACAGAGAGACGTAGGGTCAGAGAGAGTGGAAGAGAAAATTCTCCAAAACATCCACATTCAAACCAGAATATCTGACTTCATGTTGGTCTGAGCTAATAAGTGTAAATTAGAAAGTTGTCCAGCTCGATATGAACATTATACATACTGAGTTTTAAGATTGTAGATAAAAGTATAGACATAACTCACCCTCTTTTGTCAAAAGGTGGCGCTACTGAGCCCCAGCACCACGCCAGTTTCTGAAACTTTGCACATGTCTACTGGCTAATAAATGTGATGTGTCTGTCGAGTTTCATGCAATTTCAAGTATGCTAAGGGTCTCAAAAGCATAAAAAAAGAATCTTAAAGTTTGATGCGTTGCCACGGCAACAGTATCTAAGATATCAATAATCCTTTCACAGGTCTAAATCTGCCGTGTGTTTACATTATACACATAAAGTTTGAAGCAAATAGGGTAAAAATAAGAGGGTGATTTCAAAGCATTTTGAAAGTGACACACTTCCTGCTGCCAGTTGGTGGCGCTATAACTTTGACTCACAATAGTCACATCCATGTGATCGGCCTCTTACAGCGAACACACTGCTGAAGTTTCATCAAGATCAGTCAATGTATGCAGAAGTTATAACACACTTCCTGTTTCCATTATTCGCCATAAATTCGTTTCCTCGCCACGGCCAAACCGTTCGAGATATCAAAAATCCCCTGGCAATTTTTCATCCTCAATGTCTTGACTTCATGCACACCGAGTTTGGTGACGATCGGGTGAATTCCCTAGGAGGAGTATATCGAATTCCTGAACATGAGTTTCCAAACAACCCATAATAGCCGACTTCCTGTTGGGCTGGCATAAAAAGTAAGAGTGCGAAGGATATATGAAACGATGAGATCTATATGTGTACTGATTTTCAGATTAATTCATGCAAGCGTGTTTGATATACGGACATGTTTTCAAATCCCGTTCCAGGGGGCGCTGTCGAGCCCCCCTGCCACGCCCGGGTACCATCTTCAGCCCGGCCCTGATGGCCGCGGGTTCTGACCCGTGTGCAAAGTTTCAAGAGTTTTCGAGCACGTTAAGGGCCCCAAAAGTGCCCAAAAGGTAGTAAAATAATAATAATAATAATAATAATAATAATAATAATAATAAATAATCCTAAGGAAAACAATAGGGCCTTCGCCTTTTCAAGGCTTGGGCCCTAATAATCCTAAGGAAAACAATAGGGCCTTCGCCTTTTCAAGGCTTGGGCCCTAATAAAGAAGAAATATAGCTGCGAGCAGCGATTGCGGGCCCAAGCCGGTGGCACCGCCGCCCCGGTGCCTTTAGGGTTATTGTGCACGACGTGCAAAAACGTAACCCCGCTTCGACTGTTGAAAAGAAGTGTGCTGTAGAGCTCGCATCAGTGTGGCCTCTGCAAAAGTGCGTATCCAGGGCACATATAAACCACAAAGTATGCGTGAGAAACCTTCTGAAACCCAAATTGAAAAATGAGACAGCCTACGGTCTCATGGATTTAACAGACACATGAAATAAGTACACAAGACCGAAAATTCATATGAAGTGTGCCATTTGGGGACAGGGCCTATGATCGTGAACCACAATAGCCACATATATGAGATCATTTAAAATTAGAATAATTTTTAGGTCAATATGTTTTGCAGCACTTAAATGTGTAAATCCAGAAGCCCAGTATTTATCTGGAGGTCTTTGTCCTTTGCCTGTCAACCAAGTTTGTCTCTGCTTTTTCTGTTCTGCCCTGTTTGCCATAGTTCACCCTGCCTGTCTTGACCATTCTTAATAAAAAGCTGCAAATGGATTCCTCTGGCCTGACCCTGCCTCGATACAACACATATGCTGCATCTGCTCGCTATCTGCCGAACGGCTCTGGTAGTTCCGCTTCAGCACTGATGATGTTGTAGGAATAGTGCGCTCTGATTGGTCTGGATTATTCGGGAATTTTTATTTTATACAGAAATAAGTTATTTATAATTCATATATCTAGATAGATAGATAGATAGATAAATATACATATATAAAGACACAGAGAATATTACTTGCCTTACCTGTTTAGTAAAATGAAAAAATAAAAATAAATAACTAGGGAAACCGAGATAATTATTCTGATTTGATGATACACTCAAAATATTACACAAGCAATCTATTAAATGTAATGATATTCAGAACAGAACAAGAATTTTAAAAAACTATAAACAAGAAGTAACCGAAATAATGTAAAGCGAAAGTCAAAGTAAGTGGTGTTGGTCTCACGTAACTCTCTCATTAGAATCAAACTGTTTCAACATTTGTGATGTATTTGGATGCTAATTTTTTCTTTATTATAGGCTTTGTACTTCACTCACGTTCCAATATGTGTGTGAGTGTGTGTGTGTGTATGTGTGTGTGTGTGTGTGTGTGTTTGGTGTGTGTGTGTGGTTGAGGTGTGGGTGCGATTGAACTGTTACGCATAAAAACATACTCCGTCATTTTGTTCATCGAGGACGTAAATTCAAACTGCAAAGTGTTTATTTATATGTATGGTCACTCACAATAAAACACAAAGTGCTTTTGTCAAACTATAAACTCAAACTGTAACCTACAACTGTCCCCCAACCAAAATCTCACCCACACACACCAACACCCACACACACAGTTTAAAAGCAAAAAATATTTATCCAACCTCGTTTAAAAACAGTCTGTGAGTGCCATCTTTTGGACATTCATCATATTGCATTGGTTTTAATTTCTTGTCCTCAAACAGAGCACTGATCTGTTTATTTTTAAGTTACACATTCTACATTGATTAAAATAGAAAATCAAATGTTTTTTTTAATGGTGATATTATTTTATACAATAATTTATAAATGTGATGAGAATAAATGTAGTGTGCATAAAATTTTTAAGGAAAACATTGATCTATCACATTAAAGAGAGAGAGACGGAGGAGCGGGCGCGATTGAACTGTGTGTGTGTGTGTGTGTGTGCGTGTGTGTGTGAAAGCGGCGCGATCGAACTGTGTGTGTGTGTGGGAGAGAGAATAAAAATTTTAAGGAAAACATATTGATCTAATATAGCACATTATTGATCTAATATAGCACATTAGAGAGAGAGAGAGAGAGAGAGAGAGAGAGAGAGAGAGAGAGAGAGAGAGAGGCGCGGGCGCGATCGAACTGTGTGTGTGTGTGTGTGTGGTTGTGTGTGTGAGAGAGAGGCGCGGGCGCGATCGAACTGTGTGTGTGTGTGCGTGTGTGGGAGAGAGAGAGGCGCGGGCGCGATCAAACTGTGTGTGCGTGAGACAGAGAGAGAGGTGCGGGAGCGATCGAACTGTGTGTGTGTGTGTGTGTGTGTGTGTGTGTGTGTGTTTGTGTGTGTGTGTGAGAGAGAGAGAGAGAGAGAGAGAGAGAGGCGCGGGTGCGATCGAACTGTGTGTGTGTGTAATACAGGTAATAAATGAATAAAAGCGCGTATAAATACAATTTTGGACACAAGAGGGCAGTATGGCCCCATGAATGACTTTGTGTTTAAACTATCACCCGAGGATACCCCTTCCCCCTCCCCCTCCTCACACAGACACACACACACACACATACAGAATGGCAGGGTGCATTCTCTCTGTCAGAGAGAGGGAGAGAAAATTCTCAGAATCCACATTCAAACTACAATATCTGACTTTCTGTTTGTCTGAGCTAATGACAATAAATTAGAAAGTTGTTCGGCTTGACGAGAACAATATACACGCAGAGTTTTGTAACTAGATAAAATTAACTAAGTTATAACACACTTTATGTGTCCTTTTCTAGTCATAAATTCATTTCCTCGCCACGGCCAAACCGTTCGAGATATCAAAAATCCGTTCGCAATTTAGCATCCTCAATGTCTTGACTTCACGCTGACCGAGTTTCGTGGTGTTTGGATTAATTCTCTAGGAGAAGTATATCAAAAATAAAAGCATGCATTTTCCAAACAACCCATAATAGCTGACTTCCTGTTGAGCTGTCGTAAAACTTAGAGCACGAAAGTTGTTCGGCCCGATGAGATCTATAAGTGTACCGAGTTTCATATTATTACAAGCAAGCATGTTTGATGTATGGACAAGTGTTCGAATCCCGTTCCAGGGGGCGCTGTCGAGCCCCCCTGCCACGCCCGGGTACCATCTTCGGCCCGGTCCTGATGGCCGCGGGTTCTGACCTGTGTGCAAAGTTTCAAGAGTTTCCGAGCACGTTAAGGGCCCCAAAACCTTGAAAAACTAAAATAAAAGCATTCTCACTCAGCAGACAAACCCCCCTCCCCTCAAACACACCGAGAGACGTAGGGTCAGAGAGAGTGGAAGAGAAAATTCTCCAAAACATCCACATTCAAACCAAAATATCTGACTTCCTGTTGGTCTGAGCTAATAAGTGTAAATTAGAAAGTTGTCCAGCTCGATATGAACATTATACATCCTGAGTTTTAAGATTGTAGATAAAAGTATAGACCTAACTCCCCCTCTTTTGTCAAAAGGTGGCGCTACTGAGCCCCGGCACCACGCCCGTTTCTGAAACTTTGCACATGTCTACTGGCTAATAAATGTGATGTGTCTATCGAGTTTTATGCAATTTCAAGTATGCTAAGAGTCTCAAAAGCATCAAAAAAGAATCTTAAAGTTTGATGCGTTACCACGGCAACAGTATCTAAGATATCAATAATCCTTTCACAGGTCTAAATCTGCCGTGTGTCTACATTATACACATAAAGTTTGAAGCAAATCGGGTAAAAATAAGAGGGTGATTTCAAAGCATTTTGAAAGTGACACACTTCCTGCTGCCAGTTGGTGGCGCTATAACTTTGACTCACAATAGTCACATCCATGTGATCGGCCTCTTACAGCGAACACACTGCTGAAGTTTCATCAAGATCAGTCAATGTATGCAGAAGTTATAACACACTTCCTGTTTCCATTATTCGCCATAATTTCGTTTCCTCGCCACGGCCAAACCGTTCGAGATATCAAAAATCCCCTGGCAATTTTTCATCCTCAATGTCTTGACTTTATGCACACCGAGTTTGGTGACGATCGGGTGAATTCCCTAGGAGGAGTATATCAAATTCCTGAACATGAGTTTCCAAACAACCCATAATAGCCGACTTCCTGTTGGGCTGGCGTAAAAAGTAAGAGTGCAAAGGATATATGAAACGATGAGATCTATGTGTACCGATTTTCAGATTAATTCATGCAAGCGTGTTTGATATACGGACATGTTTTCAAATCCCGTTCCAGGGGGCGCTGTCGAGCCCCCCTGCCACGCCCGGGTACCATCTTCAGCCCGGCCCTGATGGCCGCGGGTTCTGACCCGTGTGCAAAGTTTCAAGAGTTTTCGAGCACGTTAAGGGCCCCAAAAGTGCCCAAAAGGTAGTAAAATAATAATAATAATAATAATAATAATAATAAATATAGCTGCGAGCAGCGATTGCGGGCCCAAGCCGGTGGCACCGCCACCCCGGTGCCTTTAGGGTTATTGTGCACGACGTGCAAAAACTTAACCCCGCTTTGACTGTTGAAAAGAAGTGTGCTGTAGAGCTTGCATCAGTGTGGTCTCTGCAAAAGTGCACATCGAGGGCACATATCAACCACAAAGTATGCGTGAGCAACCTTCTGAAACCTAAAATGAAAAATGAGACAGCCTATGGTCTCATTGATTTAACAGACACATGAAATAAGTACACAAGACTGAAAATTCATATGAAGTGTGCCATTTGGGGACAGGGCCTATGATCGCGAACCACAATAGCCACATATATGAGATCATTTAAATTTAGAATAATTTTTAGGTCAATATGTTTTGCAGCACTTAAATGTGTAAATCCAGAAGCCCAGTCTTTATCTGGAGGTCTTTGTCCTTTGCCTGTCAACCTGGTTTGTCTCTGCCTTTTCTGTTCTGCCCTGTTTGCCATTGTTCTCCCTGCCTGTCTTGACCATTCTTAATAAAAAGCTGCAAATGGATTCCCCTGGCCTGACCCTGCCTCCATACAACACATATGCTGCATCTGCTCGCTATCTGCCGAACGGCTCTGGTAGTTCCGCTTCAGCACTGATGATGTTTTAGGAATAGTGCGCTCTGGTTGGTCTGGATTATTAGGAAATTTTTATTTTATACAGAAATAAGTTATTTATAATTCATATATATAGATAGATAGATAGATAGATAGATAGATAGATAGATAGATAGATATACATATATAAAGACACAGAGAATATTACTTGCCTTACCTGTTTAGTAAAATGAAAAATAAATAACTAGGGAAACCGAGATAATTATTCTGATTTGATGATACACTCAAAATATTACACAAGCAATTGTTTAAATTTAATGATATTCAGAACAGAACAAGAATTTTAAAAAACTATAAACAAGAAGTAACCGAAATAATGTAAAGCGAAAGTGAAAGTAAGTGGTGTTAGGCTCATGTAACTCTCTCATTAGAATCAAACTGTTTCAACATTTGTGATGTATTTGGATGCTAAACTATTCTTTATTATAGGCTTTGTACTTCACTCACGTTCCAATATGTGTGCGTGTGTGTGTGTGTGTGTGTGTATGTGTGTGTGTGTGTGTGTGTTTGGTGTGTGTGTGTGGGTGAGGTGTGGGTGCGATTGAACTGTTACACAAAAACATACTCCGTCATTTTGTTAATCGAGGACGTAAATTCAAACTGCAAAGTGTTTATTTATATGTATGTACACTCACAATAAAACACAAAGTGCTTTTGTCAAACTATAAACTCAAACTGTAACCTACAACTGTCCCCCAACCAAAATCTCACCCACACACACCAACACCCACAAACACAGTTTAAAAGCAAAAAATATTTATCCAACCTCGTTTAAAAACAGTCTGTGAGTGCCATCTTTTGGACATTCATCATATTGCATTGGTTTTAATTTCTTGTCCTCAAACAGAGCACTAATCTGTTTATTTTTAAGTTAAACATTCTACATTGATTAAAATAGAAAATCAAATGTGTTTTTTTAATGGTAGTATTATTTTATACAATAATTTATAAATCTGATGAGAATAAATGTAGTGTGCATAAAATTTTTAAGGAAAACATTGATCTAATACAGCACATTTGAGAGAGAGAGACGGAGGCGCGGGCGCGATCGAACTGTGTGTGTGTGTGGGAGAGATAATAAAAATTTTAAGGAAAACATATTGATCTAATATAGCACATGAGAGAGAGAGAGAGAGAGAGATAGAGAGAGAGAGAGAGAGAGAGAGAGAGAGAGAGAGAGAGAGAGAGGGGCGTGGGCGCGATCGAACTGTGTGTGTGTGTGCGTGTGTGTGTGAGAGAGAGAGGCGTGGGCGCGATCGAACTGTGTGTGTGTGTGTGCGTGCGTGGGAGAGAGAGAGGCGCGGGCGCAATCAAACTGTGTGTGTGCGTGCGTGGGAGAGAGAGAGGCGCGGGCGCAATCAAACTGTGTGTGTGCGTGAGACAGAGAGAGAGGCGCGGGAGCGATCGAACTGTGTGCGTGTGTGCGTGTGTGTGTGTGTGTGTGTGTGTGTGTGAGAGAGAGAGAGAGAGAGAGAGAGAGAGGCGCGGGTGCGATCGAACTGTGTGTGTGCGTAATACAGGTATTAAATGAATAAAAGTGCGTATAAATACAATTTTGGACACAAGAGGGCAGTATGGCCCTATGAATGATTTTGTGTTTAAACTATCACCCGAAGATACCCCCTCCCCCTCCTCACACAGACACACACACACACACACACACACACACACACACACACATACAGAATGCCAGGGTGCATTCTCTCTGTCAGAGAGAGGGAGAGAAAATTCTCAGAATCCACATTCAAACTACAATATCTGACTTTCTGTTGGTCTGAGCTAATGACAATAAATTAGAAAGTTGTTCGGCTTGACGAGAACAATATACACGCAGAGTTTTGTAACTGTAGGTAAAATTAACTAAGTTATAACACACTTTATGTGTCCTTTTTTAGTCATAAATTCATTTCCTCGCCACGGCCAAACCGTTCGAGATATCAAAAATCCGTTCGCAATTTAGCATCCTCAATGTCTTGACTTCACGCTGACCGAGTTTCGTGGTGTTTGGATTAATTCTCTAGGAGAAGTATATCAAAAATAAAAGCATGCATTTTCCAAACAACCCATAATAGCTGACTTCCTGTTGAGCTGTCGTAAAACTTAGAGCACGAAAGTTGTTGGGCCCGATGAGATCTATAAGTGTACCGAGTTTCATATTATTACAAGCAAGCATGTTTGATATATGGACAAGTGTTCGAATCCCGTTCCAGGGGGCGCTGTCGAGCCCCCCTGCCACGCCCGGGTACCATCTTCAGCCCGGCCCTGATGGCCGCGGGTTCTGACCTGTGTGCAAAGTTTCAAGAGTTTTCGAGCACGTTAAGGGCCCCAAAATCTTGAAAAACTAAAATAAAAGTATTCTCACTCAGCAGACAAACCCCCCTCCCCTCAAACACACGGAGAGACGTAGGGTCAGAGAGAGGGGAAGAGAAAATTCTCCAAAACATCCACATTCAAACCAAAATATCTGACTTCCTGTTGGTCTGAGCTAATAAGTGTAAATTAGAAAGTTGTCCAGCTCGATATGAACATTATACATACTGAGTTTTAAGATTGTAGATAAAAGTATAGACCTAACTCCCCCTCTTTTGTCAAAAGGTGGCGCTACTGAGCCCCGGCACCACGCCCGTTTCTGAAACTTTGCACATGTCTACTGGCTAATAAATGTGATGTGTCTGTCGAGATTCATGCAATTTCAAGTATGCTAAGGGTCTCAAAAGCATAAAAAAAGAATCTTAAAGTTTGATGCGTTACCACGGCAACAGTATCTGAGATATCAATAATCCTTTCACAGGTCTAAATCTGCCGTGTGTTTACATTATACACATAAAGTTTGAAGCAAATCGGGTAAAAATAAGAGGGTGATTTCAAAGCATTTTGAAAGTGACACACTTCCTGCTGCCAGTTGGTGGCGCTATAACTTTGACTCACAATAGTCACATCCATGTGATCGGCCTCTTACAGCGAACACACTGCTGAAGTTTCATCAAGATCAGTCAATGTATGCAGAAGTTATAACACACTTCCTGTTTCCATTATTCGCCATAAATTCGTTTCCTCGCCACGGCCAAACCGTTCGAGATATCAAAAATCCCCTGGCAATTTTTCATCCTCAATGTCTTGACTTCATGCACACCGAGTTTGGTGACGATCGGGTGAATTCCCTAGGAGGAGTATATCGAATTCCTGAGCACGAGTTTTCAAACAACCCATAATAGCCGACTTCCTGTTGGGCTGGCGTAAAAAGTAAGAGTGCGAAGGATATATGAAACGATGATATCTATATGTGTACCGATTTTCAGATTAACTCATGCAAGCGTGTTTGATATATGGACATGTTTTCAAATCCCGTTCCAGGGGGCGCTGTCGAGCCCCCCTGCCACGCCCGGGTACCATCTTCAGCCCGGCCCTGATGGCCGCGGGTTCTGACCCGTGTGCAAAGTTTCAAGAGTTTTCGAGCACGTTAAGGGCCCCAAAAGTGCCCAAAAGGTAGTAAAATAATAATAATAATAATAAATATAGCTGCGAGCAGCGATTGCGGGCCCAAGCCGGTGGCACCGCCGCCCCGGTGCGTTTAGGGTTATTGTGCACGACGTGCAAAAACTTAACCCCGTTTTGACTGTTGAAAAGAAGTGCGATGTAGAGCTTGCATCAGTGTGGCCTCTGCAAAAGTGCACATCGAGGGCACATATCAACCACAAAGTATGCGTGAGCAACCTTCTGAAACCTAAAATGAAAAATGAGACAGCCTATGGTCTCATTGATTTAACAGACACATGAAATAAGTACACAAGACCGAAAATTCATATGAAGTGTGCCATTTGGGGACAGGGCCTATGATCGTGAACCACAATAGCCACATATATGAGATCATTTAAATTTAGAATAATTTTTAGGTCAATATGTTTTGCAGCACTTAAATGTGTATATCCAGAAGCCCAGTATTTATCTGGAGGTCTTTGTCCTTTGCCTGTCAACCTGGTTTGTCTCTGCCTTTTCTGTTCTGCCCTGTTTGCCATTGTTCTCCCTGCCTGTCTTGACCATTCTTAATAAAAAGCTGCAAATGGATTCCCCTGGCCTGACCCTGCCTCGATACAACACACATGTTGCATCTGCTCGCTATCTGCCGAACGGCTCTGGTAGTTCCGCTTCAGCACTGATGATGTTGTAGGAATAGTGCGCTCTGGTTGGTCTGGATTATTAGGAAATTTTTATTTTATACAGAAATAAGTTATTTATAATTCATATAGATAGATAGATAGATAGATAGATAGATAGATAGATAGATAGATAGATATACATATTTAAGACAGAGAATATTACTTACCTTACCTGTTTAGTAAAATGAACAAATAAAAATAAATAACTAGGGAAACCGAGATAATTATTCTGATTTGATGATACACTCAAAATATTACACAAGCAATCGTTTAAATGTAATGATATTCAGAACAGAACAAGAATTTTAAAAAACTATAAACAAGAAGTAACCGAAATAATGTAAAGTGAAAGTGAAAGTAAGTGGTGTTGGGCTCACGTAACTCTCTCATTAGAATCAAACTGTTTCAACATTTGTGATGTATTTGGATGCTAATTTTTTCTTTATTATAGGCTTTGTACTTCACTCACGTTCCAATATGTGTGTGAGTGTGTGTGTGTGTGTGTGTGTGTGTGTGTGTGCGTGTGTGTGTGTGTGTGTGTGTGTGTGTGTGTGTGTGTTTGGTGTGTGTGTGTGGGTGAGGTGTGGGTGCGATTGAACTGTTACACAAAAACATACTCCGTCATTTTGTTCATCGAGGACGTAAATTCAAACTGCAAAGTGTTTACTTATATTTATGTACACTCACAATAAAACACAAAGTGCTTTTGTCAAACTATAAACTCAAACTGTAACCTACAACTGTCCCCCAACCAAAATCTCACCCACACACACCAACACCCACACACACAGTTTAAAAGCAAAAAATATTTATCCAACCTCGTTTAAAAACAGTCTGTGAGTGCCATCTTTTGGACATTCATCATATTGCATTGGTTTTAATTTCTTGTCCTCAAACAGAGCACTAATCTGTTTATTTTTAAGTTACACATTCTACATTGATTAAAATAGAAAATCAAATGTGTTTTTTTTAATGGTAGTATTATTTTATACAATAATTTATAAATCTGATGAGAATAAATGTAGTGTGCATAATTTTTTTAAGGAAAACATTGATCTAATAAAGCACATTAGAGAGAGAGAGAGACGGAGGCGCGGGCGCGATCGAACTGTGTGTGTGTGCGCGTGTGTGTGTATGAAAGGGGGGCGATCGAACTGTGTGTGTGTGCGTGTGTGTGTGTGTGAAAGGGGCGCGATCGAACTGTGTGTGTGTGTGTGTGAGAGAGAATAAAATTAAGGAAAACATATTGATCTAATATAGCACATTAGAGAGAGAGAGAGAGAGAGAGAGAGAGAGAGAGAGAGAGAGAGAGACAGAGTGGGAGAGAGAATACAATTTTTAAGGAAAACATATTGATCTAATATAGCACATTAGAGACAGAGAGAGAGAGAGAGAGAGAGAGAGAGAGAGAGAGAGAGAGAGAGAGAGGCGCGGGTGCGATCGAACTGTGTGTGTGTGTGTGAGAGAGAGAGAGAGGCGCGGGCGCGATCGAACTGTGTGTGTGCGTGAGAGAGAGAGAGAGGCGCGGGAGCGATCGAACTGTGTGTGTGTGTGTGTGTGTGTGAGAGAGAGAGAGAGAGAGAGAGAGAGAGAGAGAGGCGCGGGTGCGATCGAACTGTGTGTGTGTGTGTAATACAGGTAATAAATGAATAAAGTGCGTATAAATACAATTTTGGACACAAGAGGGCAGTATGGCCCCATGAATGACTTTGTGTTTAAACTATCACCCGAGGATACCCCCTCCCCTCCCCCTCCTCACACAGACACACACACACACACACACACACATACAGAATGCCAGGGTGCATTCTCTCTGTCAGAGAGAGGGAGAGAAAATTCTCAGAATCCACATTCAAACTACAATATCTGACTTTCTGTTGGTCTGAGCTAATGACAATAAATTAGAAAGTTGTTCGGCTTGACGAGAACAATATACACGCAGAGTTTTGTAACTGTAGGTAAAATTAACTAAGTTATAACACACTTTATGTGTCCTTTTTTAGTCATAAATTCATTTCCTCGCCACGGCCAAACCGTTCGAGACATCAAAAATCCGTTCGCAATTTAGCATCCTCCATATCTTGACTTCACGCTGACCGAGTTTCGTGGTGTTTGGATTAATTCTCTAGGAGAAGTATATCAAAAATAAAAGCATGCATTTTCCAAACAACCCATAATAGCTGACTTCCTGTTGAGCTGTCGTAAAACTTAGAGCACGAAAGTTGTTCGGCCCGATGAGATCTATAAGTGTACCGAGTTTCATATTATTACATGCAAGCATGTTTGATGTATGGACAAGTGTTCGAATCCCGTTCCAGGGGGCGCTGTCGAGCCCCCCTGCCACGCCCGGGTACCATCTTCGGCCCGGTCCTGATGGCCGCGGGTTCTGACCTGTGTGCAAAGTTTCAAGAGTTTTCGAGCACGTTAAGGGCCCCAAAACCTTGAAAAACTAAAATAAAAGCATTCTCACTCAGCAGACAAACCCCCCTCCCCTCAAACACACGGAGAGACGTATGGTCAGAGAGAGTGGAAGAGAAAATTCTCCAAAACATCCACATTCAAACCAGAATATCTGACTTCCTGTTGGTCTGAGCTAATAAGTGTAAATTAGAAAGTTGTCCAGCTCGATATGAACATTATACATGCTGAGTTTTAAGATTGTAGATAAAAGTATAGACCTAAATCCCCCTCTTTTGTCAAAAGGTGGCGCTACTGAGCCCCGGCAACACGCCCGTTTCTGAAACTTTGCACATGTCTACTGGCTAATAAATGTGATGTGTCTGTCGAGTTTCATGCAATTTCAAGTATGCTAAGGGTCTCAAAAGCATAAAAAAAGAATCTTAAAGTTTGATGCGTTACCACGGCAACAGTATCTAAGATTTCAATAATCCTTTCACAGGTCTAAATCTGCCGTGTGTTTACATTATACACATAAAGTTTGAAGCAAATCAGGTAAAAATAAGAGGGTGATTTCAAAGCATTTTGAAAGTGACACACTTCCTGCTGCCAGTTGGTGGCGCTATAACTTTGACTCACAATAGTCACATCCATGTGATCGGCCTCTTACAGCGAACACACTGCTGAAGTTTCATCAAGATCAGTCAATGTATGCAGAAGTTATAACACACTTCCTGTTTCCATTATTCGCCATAAATTCGTTTCCTCGCCACGGCCAAACCGTTCGAGATATCAAAAATCCCCTGGCAATTTTTCATCCTCAATGTCTTGACTTCATGCACACCGAGTTTGGTGACGATCGGGTGAATTCCCTAGGAGGAGTATATCAAATTCCTGAACACGAGTTTCCAAACAACCCATAATAGCCGACTTCCTGTTGGGCTGGCGTAAAAAGTATGAGTGCGAAGGATATATGAAACGATGAGATCTATATGTGTACCGATTTTCAGATTAATTCATGCAAGCGTGTTTGATATACGGACATGTTTTCAAATCCCGTTCCAGGGGGCGCTGTCGAGCCCCCCTGCCACGCCCGGGTACCATCTTCAGCCCGGCCCTGATGGCCGCGGGTTCTGACCCGTGTGCAAAGTTTCAAGAGTTTTCGAGCACGTTAAGGGCCCCAAAAGTGCCCAAAAGGTAGTAAAATAATAATAATAATAATAATAATAATAATAAATAAATAATCCTAAGGAAAACAATAGGGCCTTCGCCTTTTCAAGGCTTGGGCCCTAATAATCCTAAGGAAAACAATAGGGCCTTCGCCTTTTCAAGGCTTGGGCCCTAATAATAATAATAAAATATAGCTGCGAGCAGCGATTGCGGGCCCAAGCCGGTGGCACCGCCACCCCGAAGCCTTTACCTAAAGGTGCCGCCAGCTTTGGCCCTTAATCGCTACTCGCAGCTATATTTATATATATATATATATATATATATATATATATATAAACAAGCCGCCAACACGGTGCCTTTAGAGTTATTGTGCACGACGTACAAAAACGTAACCCCGCTTTGACTGTTGAAAAGAAGTGTGCTGTAGAGCTTGCATCAGTGTGGGCTCTGCAAAAGTGCGCATCCAGGGCACATATAAACCACAAAGTATGCGTGAACAACCTTCTGAAACCTAAAATGAAAAATGAGACAGCCTACGGTCTGATGGATTTAACGGACACATGAAATAAGTACACAAGACCGAAAATTCATATGTAGTGTGCCATTTGGGGACAGGGCCTATGATCGTGAACCACAATAGTCACATATATGAGATCATTTAAATTTAGAATAATTTTTAGGTCAATATGTTTTGCAGCACTTAAATGTGTAAATCCAGAAGCCTAGTATTTATCTGGAGGTCTTTGTCCTTTGCCTCTCAATCTGGTTTGTCTCTGCCTTTTCTGTTCTGCCCTGTTTGCCATTGTTCACCCTGCCTGTCTTGACCATTCTCAATAAAAAGCTGCAAATGGATTCCCCTGGCCTGACCCTGCCTCGATACAACACATATGCTGCATCTGCTCGCTATCTGCCGAACGGCTCTGGTAGTTCCGCTTCAGCACTGATGATGTTGTAGGAATAGTGCGCTCTGGTTGGTCTGGATTATTCGGGAATTTTTATTTTATACAGAAATAAGTTATTTATATTTCAGATGATATATATATATATATAAAGACACAGAGAATTTACTTGTCTTACCTGATTAGTACAATGAAAAAATAAAAAAATAAAAATAACTAAGGAAACCGAGATAATTATTCTGATTTGATGATACACTTAAAATATTACACAAGCAATCCTTTAAATTTAATGATATTCAGAACAGAACAAGAATTTTAAAAAACTATAAACAAAAAGTAACCGAAATAATGTAAAGCGACAGTGAAAGTAAGTGGTGTTGGGCTCACGTAACTCTCTCATTAGAATCAAACTGTTTCAACATTTGCGATGTATTTGGATGCTAAACTATTCTATATTATAGGCTTTGTACTTCACTCACGTTCCAATATTCGTGTGAGTGTGTGTGTGTGTATGTGTGTGTGTGGGTGAGGTGCGGGTGTGATTGAACTGTTACACATAAAAACATACTCCGTAAATTTGTTCATAGAGGACATAAATTCAAACTGCAAAGTGTTTACTTATATTTATGTACACTCACAATAAAACACAACAAAGTGCTTTTGTCAAATTATAAACTCAAACTGTAACCTACAACTGTCCCCCAACCAAAATCTCACCCACACACATGTTAAAAGCGAAAATTATTTATCCAACCTCATTTAAAAATAGTCTGTGAGTGCCATCTTTTGGACATTCATCATATTGCATTGGTTTTAATTTCTTGTCCTCAAACAGAGCACTAAACTGTTTATTTTTAAGTTACACATTCTACATTGATTAAAATAGAAAATCAAATGTTTTTTTTAATGGTAGTATTATTTTATACAATAAATTATAATTCTGATGAGAATAAAGTTAGTTGTGGATAAAATTTTTAAGAAAACATATTGATCTAATATAGCACATTAGAGAGAGAGAGAGAGAGAGAGAGAGAGAGAGAGAGAGAGAGGCGCGCGGGCGCTATCGAACTGTGTGTGTGTGTGTGTGTGTGTGTGTGTGTGTGTGTGTGTGTGTGTGTGTGAGAGAGAGAGAGAGAGAGATGCTGTATTTTTTGAACGCATCAACGAATTGTTACGAAACTCGGTATGGGTCATCAGTATGATGCCCTGAAGGAGCCTGAGAAGTTTCGAAACAGCGCCACCTAGTGGTAAAATTAAAATCTAAAATGCTTCGCTCCCACGCCTCTCTCTCTGTCTCACGCACACACACAGTTCGATCGCGCCCGCGCCTCTCTCTCTCGCACACACACGCACACACATACAGAATGGCAGGGTGCATTCTCTCTGTCAGAGAGAGGGAGAGAAAATTCTCAGAATCCACATGTATGTCTATCTATCTATCTATCTATCTATCTATCTATGAATTATAAATAACTTATTTCTGTATAAAATAAAAATGTCCTAATAATCCAGACCAACCAGAGCGCACTATTCCTACAACATCATCAGTGCTGAAGCGGAACTACCAGAGGCGTTCGGTAGATAGCGAGCAGATGCAGCATGTGTCAAGTCAAGTCAAGTCAAGTGTATTTATATAGCGCTTTTCACAATATAAATTGCATCAAAGCAGCTTCACAATATCAATCAAATAACATAACAATGTTTGTTTCTTAGTGAAAAAACATCCACGTTTGGTAGGGCTGATCAATGGTATTAATGCTTGGTTAATTATTTTGAATATCCCCAACTGAGCAAGCCAAAGGCAACAGTGGCAAGGAACCGAAAAACTCCATCAAGTGACCTACTGGTGTCCTAAAACTCCACCAGGTGACCTAATGGAGAAAAAAAAACCTTGGGAGAACCCAGGCTCAGTCGGGGGCCAGTTCTCCTCTGGCGTTTATGAACTAGAGGCCGGATTTACAGTAACTGTAATTTGATACAGAATTTTGTTTTATTTTATCACTTCGGGGTGGGTACGCGAACCGGAATCACAACATTTTATCTGTAGAGTGGGAAAGGGATCCTCCATAGGGAGAGGCTAGTTGGCACTTCAGCACTGCGTTGTCATCGGGTCCAGGCAAAGCTCCTAGTCAGATCTGGATACGGCCTGGATCCGGTCGGCTGCGGGAAAACCTCGGGATAAACAAAGACACTAAAATTAGCGTAGATGCCATTCTTCTTATGATGATGTAACGAGTACATCAGGATTTAAGGGAAGTGTTCCGAGTTCCGGCTGACCTAATCTATGCAGCCTAACATTGAATTATAGAAGTCTAAAATATATTATGTGTATGCTAGGTCAAAGAGATGTGTTTCTAGTCTAGCTTTGAACTGACAGAGTGTGTCTGCTTCCCGGACAATGGTAGGAAGACTGTTCCAAAGTTTTGGTGCTAAATAGGAAAAGGATCTACCGCCCGCAGTCGATTTTGATATTCTAGGTATTATCAACTGGCCCGAATTTTGAGATCGCAATAGACGTGAAGGACTATAATGCGTTAAGAGCTCGCTCAAGTACTGCGGAGCTAAACCATTTAGTGCTTTGTAAGTAATCAACAATATTTTAAAATTTATACGATGTTTAATAGGCAGCCAATGCAGTGTTGACAGAACCGGGCTAATATGGTCATATTTCCTGGTTCTAGTAAGAACTCGAGCGGCTGCGTTTTGGACCAGCTGTAGTTTATTTATTAAGCGTGCAGGGCAACCACCCAGTAGAGCATTACAATAATCTAGTCTTGTTGTCATGAAAGCATGAACTAATTGTTCCGCATTTGTTAATGAGAGCATATGTCGTAATTTAGATATATTTTTAAGATGGAAAAATACGGTTTTACAGATACTAAACACATGACTTTCAAATGAAAGATTGCTATCAAAGAGCACACCCAGGTTCCTAACTGACGACGAAGACTTAACAGAGCAGCCATCAAGTGTTAGACAGTATTCTAGGTTATTACGTGTGGAAGTTTTTTGTCCAATAATTAGAATCTCTGTTTTTTCAGAGTTTAGTAGTAGGAAATTACTAGTCATCCAATTTTTTATATCAGCTATGCATTCCGTTAATTTTGTGAATTGGTAAGTTTCGTTAGGTTTTGAAGAAATATACAGCTGAGTATCATCGGCATAACAATGAAAGCTAATTCCATGTTTCCTAATGATATGTCCTAATGGTAGCATGTACAGAGTGAACAGCAGCGGTCCTAGTACTGAGCCTTGTGGTACGCCATACTGAACTTGTGATCGATAAGACATCTCTTCATTTACTGCTACAAACTGATAACGGTCAGATAAGTATGATTTAAACCATGCTAGTGCAATTCCACTAATGCCAACATAGTTTTCCAGTCTATTTAAAAGAATGTTGTGGTCAATTGTGTCAAATGCAGCACTAAGATCAAGTAACACTAATAGAGAGATACAACCACGATCGGATGATAAAAGTAAATCATTTGTAACTCTAATGAGAGCTGTCTCAGTACTATGGTGCGGTCTAAATCCTGACTGAAAATCCTCGCAGATATCATTTCTTTCAAGAAAGGAACACAGTTGTGAGGATACTGCTTTTTCTAATATCTTTGACAGAAAAGGCAGATTTGAGATCGGCCTGTAATTGACTAATTCTGAAGGATCAAATTGCGTTTTTTTAACAAGCGGTTTTATCATAGCCAGCTTAAAGGTTTTTGGTACATATCCTAGAGACAAAGACGAATTAATGATATTAAGAAGAGGATCTATGATCTCTGGAAGCATCTCTTTCAGTAGCTTAGTCGGTATAGGGTCTAACATACAAGTTGTCGATTTAGATGAATTAACGAGTTTGCAGAATTCTTCCTCTCCTATAGCAACAAATGAATACAATTTTTCCTCAGGGAGACTACAATGCACTCCCTGATGCGATACTGTAGTAGACGGTTACATAGTTATAATTTTGTCCCTGATATTATCAATCTTATAAGTGAAGAAGTTCATAAAGTCATTACTGCTGTGTTGCTTGGAAACTTCTGTGCTTGAAGCTTTCTTTTTCGTTAGTTTAGCCACTGTTTCAAATAAATACCTAGGATTATGCTTATTTTCTTCTAATAGGGTTGAAAAATAAGCAGATCTAGCAGCTTTTAAAGCCTCTCTGTAAGCAATCGAGCTTTCCATGAAATCCGAAATACCTCTAGTTTTGTTTTCTTCCAGTTGCGCTCCATTTTTCTGGCTGCTCTCTTAAGGGCCTGAGTGTGCTCGTTGTACCACGGCGTTGGACTATTTTCTTTAATCTTCTTTAAGCGCAACGGAGCAACTGCGTCTAAAGTGCTGGAAAAGAGAGAGTTAAAAGTTTCTGTTGCAATATCGAGTTCTTCTAAGCTATCCGGGATGCTGAGATGATGAAACTGATTAGGAAGATTATTGATAAAGCAATCTTTAGTGGCAGAAGTTATAGGTCTAACATATTTATAACACGGAGTCGGCTTTGCAGCCTTGGCTAAATGTAATTTACATGAGACTAGATAATGGTCTGAGATGTCATCGCTCTGCTACAGAATTTCAACGGCATCAACATCTATTCCATGTGATAATATTAGATCTAGAGTATGATTACGACAATGAGTGGGTCCTGACACGTGTTGTCTAACTCCAATTGAGTTTACAATGTCTTTAAGTGCCAATCCCAATGCATCTTTTTCATTATCTACATGTATATTAAAATCACCAACAATTAGTACTTTATCGTTAGCCAATACTAATTCTGATAGAAAGTCCGCAAATTCTTTGATAAAATCTTTATGGTGCCCTGGTGGCCTGTATACAGTAGCCAGCAGAAATCTCAAACGTGATTTATCGTTTACACTATATATTTTTACATTAAGCACCAACACTTCAAGAGAAGTATATTTAAAAATAGATTTCTTAGTGGTTTTGAAAATATTACTATAAATTACAGCAACACCTCCCCCTTTGCGTTTTAGACGAGGTTCATGTTTATAACAGTAATCTTGTGGGGTTGACTCATTTAAAGTAATGTAATCGTTTGGTTTTAGCCAGGTTTCTGTCAAACACAGCACATCTAGATTATAACTTGAAATCATATCATTAACTATGAGCGATTTTGAAGTAAGGGATCGAATATTCAGCAACCCAAGCTTTATCATTTGTTCATCTGTATTATATCTGTTTTTTATTTGTTGAACATCAATTAAATTTTTTACCTGACGTTTTTTGGATTTCCAAATTCGGGGAACAGACACAGTCTCTATATGATGATATCTAGGTGAAAGAGGCTCTATGTGATGGGATTTATCTGACCTTGGTGACGCGAGGTGTTAAGGTGTTGCTATGGTGCTCTAAGGTATTTTGGGCGGTTGCTATGGTGTTGCTAGGGTGTTCTAAGATATTTTGGGTGGTTGCTGGGGTGTTATGGGTGGTTGCTAGGGTGTTCTGAGGTATTTTGAGTGGTTGCTATGGTGTTGCTATGGTGTTCTAAGGTATTTCGGGCGGTTGCTATGGTGTTGCTAGGGTGTTCTGAGATATTTTGGATGGTTGCTAGGGTGTTATGGGTGTTTAAAAGGGTGTCCTAAGGTATCTTGGGTGGTTGCTATGGTGTTGCTAAGGTGTTCTAAGGTAATTTAGGCAGTTTCTAGGGTGTTCTGGGTGGTTGCTATGGTGTTGCTAGGGTGTTCTAAAATATTTTGGGTGTTGCTAGGGTGTTATGGGTGGTTGCTAGGGTGTTCTAAGGTATTTTGGGTGGTTGCTAGGGTGTTCTAAGGTATTTTAGGCAGTTGCTAGGGTGTTCTGGGTGGTTGCTATGGTTTTCTGAGGTATTTTGGGTGGTTGCTAGGGTGTTATGGGTTGTTGCTAGGGTGTTCTAAGGTATTTTGGGTGGTTGCTATGGTGTTGCTAGGGTGTTCTAAGGTATTTTGGATGGTTGCTAGGGTGTTGCTAGGGTGTTCTGAGGAATTTTGGGTGGTTGCTATGGTGTTGCTAGGGTCTTCTAGGGTATTTTGAGTGGTTGTTATGGTGTTGCTAGGGTGTTCTAAGGTATTTTGGGTGGTTGCTATGGTGTTGCTAAGGTGTTCTAAGATATTTTGGGTGGTTGCTAGGGTGTTATGGGTGGTTGCTAGGGTGAGCTATTTATGAGTTTAAAAGTTCATAAGTGTTATAAGTGTATGAATTCATGAGTTTATAAATGTACGAGTTCGAGTTTAGACTATTCTGGTTGGTTGCTATGGTGTCGGTAGTTGGTAGTTGTCGCAGATGGTTACTATAGAGTTTTTATAGAATTCTTAATATGTTCTTGGCATGAATTAGCACTTAACTAATCGTTATTAGCATGTAGCTATTCACAGCTAGCATATTTAGCATTTTGGAAGTCCTGTGTGCTAGCATGAGTCAAAAGACCCAACACCCATCGCGATACAATGTTCTGATGCAGATATATAGCTCTTGCAAAATGGTTGCTAGGGTACTCTGTTTGGTTGCTAGGGAGTGGATTGGCAGCTGCCAATCATGAAACTCCAAAGGCTGCTTGTCAGTTTGAATGATATAAACCAACTCCCATGCCTCTGTGACATTCAGAATTTAGTATATCCCTCTATGGATTTTGGTTGCTAAGGTGCTCAATAATGGTTGCTAGGGAGGGGTCAGCAAGTGTTGAGGTGATTCATGATTGGCTGTTTGCTGCCCCGAGTCAAACGAGACCACCCTCATGTCTCTATGACACTTCTATCCGGAGATATCCCTTTTATGTCTTTCAATAGAAGTCTATGGGACTTGTTGCTAAGGTGCTCTAAATGGTTGCTAGGGAGTGGCTTGATAGCTTCACAATGATCCTGAGAGACTGATTGGTCGTCTGAGTAAAATGAGCCTGCCCCCTTGTCTCTATGACACTGTGATCCAGAGCTATGTTCAATACAAAATCCCTATGCAATTTACCATAGTAGGAAAAACACATGCGTTTCATGGACCGACCTTCGCCATAGTAAGTCAATGGGGCAACTTTGGGCAGCTCCTGCCCCCCAGGGGTGCAACTTTTACCCCATTGTGAGGTATGCTCTTACAGAGCCTGTCAGCCTCTTCAAATGTGGCAAATCACACATTTCTGCAAAATCCTCCCTCAGTGCTATGAGTCATCAAAATTCTATGTCTAGAATCTAGAAAAAGTCTATGGGCCTTTTTTACCCAATTTTTTGCCCCTGGGGTGAACACCGTACCCCCAATCTCTTATAAAAGTCATAGCACACCTCCCCTCTATAGGCCGCTCGATTTGACGCCTCACTCAGGGGTCTGTGATGTCGGCATGTATTTATTACAACACAGTAACAGATAATTACTATGGAGGTTTTATAGAGTTCTTAAAATCTTTATTAATAGTGCACTTAGTAAGGCACGAGGCCTGCCTATGGCCTGTGGTTGCTAGGGTGCTGTAACTGGTTGCTATGGTGTGGCTATGAAGATTTTAGGCCATTACTTATTGGCTGCTGGCTAATATAAATCCTCTGAGGGAGAGAGAGAGGGGGAGGGACTGCAGGGCTGTCAGGCCCTTTGTGTCTGTGTGTGTGAAAATGTCGGTTGGGATTTAAATTTCTGAAAATTCTGCAATGTTAAGTCAATGGCACTTTTTTGGCCCCTTTTTCGTCCGCTGTGCGAACATCGTACACCCGATTGCTTAGAAAAGTCATCGCACACCTCTCCTCAATGAGCCGGTCGATTTGACGCCTCACTCAGGGGTCTGTGACAAACGGTGCAGGACAAGTTACGCGCCGAACTTTGTGTGGAATAATTTTTGCAAGATAACACTAGTGTTGCCTTGCCTTTGGCAAGCACCACTAATAAGTATGGCGAATAACAATAGTGATGCCTTGCCTTTGGCAAGCACCACTAATAATTTTAAATAGAATTTCAGTAAGTTGGCTCTCACAAGCCAACTTAATAAGTTTAAATAGGATTTCAGTAAGTTGGCTCTCACAAGCCAACTTGATAATAAGTTTAAATAGGATTTCAGTAAGTTGGCTCTCACAAACCAACTTAATAATAAGTTTAAATAGGATTTCAGTAAGTTGGCTCTCACAAGCCAACTCAATAACAATATTGCTTAGTGCGATTTTCGAATCGCAAAGGCCGCTAATTAATTATATAAAATATGCACTGCATATTTTAATGTGTTTTAATGGTGAGGGTCTCAGAGCGACAGGGTTCATTATTAAGCGGCTTGGTCTGCATTGTTAATGAGAAGAAACTCCAATCACTGCGCGTTATTCTTTCTTTCTCCCTTTCCTCGAAGGACACCATGTCATTGTCAGAACGGACAATATGGCAGTAGTGTCCCATGTAAACAGACAGGGGGGTTCACGATCGCGCACCCTAGACAGGCATGCGCGTCACCTTCTCCTGTGGTCCCAGGACAAGTTCCTCTCTCTGAGAGCAGTTCTGCCCTACAAAGGCAAAACGCCGTAACATCATGTTTGGTCAAAAATGAGTTAGTGTCATTTTTGTGGTAATTAAGACCTCCTTTATCATGTGAATAAATATCGTGAGTCAATTTGATTGTTTTAACGAGAAAATAAAGGGCTATGACAACCGTAACTTCCAAAACCATACTAAAAACCACAGCAGAACGCCGTAACAGTTGTTACGGCTCTTTGCCTTTGTTCCAGTGTTCTGACTTTGTTTAGCCTGGCATCAAGAGAGATGTTACAGTGCCGCTGTGATGTTACTGTACTCTGGCTTTGTCATACTGTCAAAGTTTGCCGCTCTTTAATTGTCACCAAACCACGTAACATAGGCTACACAAGGACAATCTGTCTGATCTGATCTGCTGTTCACTGATCGATTGCTCCTGTCTGCCTTCCTGCCTGCTGTGAGTTTGTTTGCGTCGAGGCTGTAAGCTCTACGCCTCGTATTAGCTTTGTATTTCTTTCTGTTTTGAACCATCATTTACTATCATTCCTAGTTGTTTATATTACTAAATATAGTTTACCCACCATCTCAGATTAACCTTACATCGCTAGCTTCCGTTATTGTTAGCACAGAACGCGTGTTTACGCGCCACCCGCGCTCATTTATTTATTATTTATTTTCTCTCGCGCGCCCGCGCCTTTGAGTTCATAAAAGCCCAGGTAAGTAAGAATCAGTCAACACAAACGGTGAGTAATGTCTTGTCCTGTTATTGTCACCTGTGTCACATGTCATATGTTTAGTGTAGCCTTCTCCGATGGCAATATAGGATTTATTTGTGATAAATGCAAGGAGACAGTCAGGCTGACGGAGAAGATTTCAGAGCTAGAGACACGCATCCAAACTTTAATTGAGGATAGTAAGGATAGTACTAGAGCTTTAGATACTATTTTGGATGCGCCTAGCATAGTGAACTCTGTACATGATTCGGTTCCGGCTGAAGTAGAGCCCAGGCAGCAGGGCAGATGGGTGACCGTGAGAGATCGCTCTAGTCGCGGATTAAAAAACCACCCTTCCGTTCCGATTACCATAACAAATCGATTTGCCCCACTCAGTGAAACACCCACTGAGAATTCTGTTGATTGTGCCCTGGTAATTGGTGATTCGATCACACGGAACGTGAAAATAGAGACACCAGCCACCATAGTCACATGTTTGCCGGGAGCCAGAGCGCCTGACATCAAAGCAAATTTAAAAGTGCTGGCTAATGCTAATCGTAAATTCTCTAAGATCATTATTCATGTCGGCACTAATGATGTTCGACTCCGCCAGTCGGAGATCACCAAAATTAATATTAAAGAGGTGTGTAAACTCGCAAGTACGATGTCAGGCACTGTAATTTTCTCTGGCCCCCTTCCTGTTCGCAGGAGTGATGAGATAGTTAGCAGATTGGCCTCACTCAATGGTTGGTTGTCTAAGTGGTGTCCGTTGAATAATATAGAATTCATAGACAATTGGAAAAGTTTTTGGGGCAAGCCTGACCTGTTGAAAAGAGATGGTGTTCATCCCTCCTGGGATGGTGCTGCTCTTCTCTCTAGTAATATGGCACATAGTCTTAGAGCTAAAACATGACAATCTGGGGCTCAGGTCAGGAAGCAGACAGACTGGCTAAACCGACCGTCTGCTAGCGGCCTCGCGTCACCAAGGTCAGATAAATCCCATCACATAGAGCCTCTTTCACCTAGATATCATCATATAGAGACTGTGTCTGTTCCCCGAATTTGGAAATCCAAAAAACGTCAGGTAAAAAATTTAATTGATGTTCAACAAATAAAAAACAGATATAATACAGATGAACAAATGATAAAGCTTGGGTTGCTGAATATTCGATCCCTTACTACAAAATCGCTCATAGTTAATGATGTGATTTCAAGTTATAATCTAGATGTGCTGTGTTTGACAGAAACCTGGCTAAAACCAAACGATTACATTACTTTAAATGAGTCAACCCCACAAGATTACTGTTATAAACATGAACCTCGTCTAAAACGCAAAGGGGGAGGTGTTGCTGTAATTTATAGTAATATTTTCAAAACCACTAAGAAATCTATTTTTAAATATACTTCTTTTGAAGTGTTGGTGCTTAATGTAAAAATATATAGTGTAAACGATAAATCACGTTTGAGATTTCTGCTGGCTACTGTATACAGGCCACCAGGGCACCATAAAGATTTTATCAAAGAATTTGCGGACTTTCTATCAGAATTAGTATTGGCTAACGATAAAGTACTAATTGTTGGTGATTTTAATATACATGTAGATAATGAAAAAGATGCATTGGGATTGGCACTTAAAGACATTGTAAACTCAATTGGAGTTAGACAACACGTGTCAGGACCCACTCATTGTCGTAATCATACTCTAGATCTAATATTATCACATGGAATAGATGTTGATGCCGTTGAAATTCTGCAGCAGAGCGATGACATCTCAGACCATTATCTAGTCTCATGTAAATTACATTTAGCCAAGGCTGCAAAGCCGACTCCGTGTTATAAATATGTTAGACCTATAACTTCTGCCACTAAAGATTGCTTTATCAATAATCTTCCTAATCAGTTTCATCATCTCAGCATCCCGGATAGCTTAGAAGAACTCGATATTGCAACAGAAACTTTTAACTCTCTCTTTTCCAGCACTTTAGACGCAGTTGCTCCGTTGCGCTTAAAGAAGATTAAAGAAAATGGTCCAACGCCGTGGTACAACGAGCACACTCAGGCCCTTAAGAGAGCAGCCAGAAAAATGGAGCGCAACTGGAAGAAAACAAAACTAGAGGTATTTCGGATTTCATGGAAAGAGAGCTCGATTGCTTACAGAGAGGCTTTAAAAGCTGCTAGATCTGCTTATTTTTCAACCCTATTAGAAGAAAATAAACATAATCCTAGGTATTTATTTGAAACAGTGGCTAAACTAACGAAAAAGAAAGCTTTAAGCACAGAAGTTTCCAAGCAACACAGCAGTAATGACTTTATGAACTTCTTCACTTATAAGATTGATAATATCAGGGACAAAATTATAACTATGCAACCGTCTACTACAGTATCGCATCAGGGAGTGCATTGTAGTCTCCCTGAGGAAAAATTGTTTTCATTTGTTGCTATAGGAGAGGAAGATTTCTGCAAACTCGTTAATTCATCTAAATCGACAACTTGTATGTTAGACCCTATACCGACTAAGCTACTGAAAGAGATGCTTCCACAGATCATAGATCCTCTTCTTAATATCATTAATTCGTCTTTGTCTCTAGGATATGTACCAAAAACCTTTAAGCTGGCTATGATAAAACCGCTTGTTAAAAAACCGCAACTTGATCCTTCAGAATTAGTCAATTACAGGCCGATCTCAAATCTGCCTTTTCTGTCAAAGATATTAGAAAAAGCAGTATCCTCACAACTGTGTTCCTTTCTTGAAAGAAATGATATCTGCGAGGATTTTCAGTCAGGATTTAGACCGCACCATAGTACTGAGACAGCTCTCATTAGAGTTACAAATGATTTACTTTTATCATCCGATCGTGGTTGTATCTCTCTATTAGTGTTACTTGATCTTAGTGCTGCATTTGACACAATTGACCACAACATTCTTTTAAATAGACTGGAAAACTATGTTGGCATTAGTGGAATTGCACTAGCATGGTTTAAATCATACTTATCTGACCGTTATCAGTTTGTAGCAGTAAATGAAGAGATGTCTTATCGATCACAAGTTCAGTATGGCGTACCACAAGGCTCAGTACTAGGACCGCTGCTGTTCACTCTGTACATGCTACCATTAGGACATATCATTAGGAAACATGGAATTAGCTTTCATTGTTATGCCGATGATACTCAGCTGTATATTTCTTCAAAACCTAACGAAACTTACCAATTCACAAAATTAACGGAATGCATAGCTGATATAAAAAATTGGATGACTAGTAATTTCCTACTACTAAACTCTGAAAAAACAGAGATTCTAATTATTGGACAAAAAACTTCCACACGTAATAACCTAGAATACTGTCTAACCCTTGATGGCTGCTCTGTTAAGTCTTCGTCGTCGGTTAGGAACCTGGGTGTGCTCTTTGATAGCAATCTTTCATTTGAAAGTCATGTGTCTAGTATCTGTAAAACCGCATTTTTCCATCTTAAAAATATATCTAAATTACGACATATGCTCTCATTAACAAATGCGGAACAATTAGTTCATGCTTTCATGACAACAAGACTAGATTATTGTAATGCTCTTCTGGGTGGTTGCCCTGCACGCTTAATAAATAAACTACAGCTGGTCCAAAACGCAGCCGCTCGAGTTCTTACTAGAACCAGGAAATATGACCATATTAGCCCGGTTCTGTCAACACTGCATTGGCTGCCTATTAAACATCGTATAAATTTTAAAATATTGTTGATTACTTACAAAGCACTAAATGGTTTAGCTCCGCAGTACTTGAGCGAGCTCTTAACGCATTATAGTCCTTCACGTCTATTGCGATCTCAAAATTCGGGCCAGTTGATAATACCTAGAATTTCAAAATCGACTGCGGGCGGTAGATCCTTTTCCTATTTAGCACCAAAACTTTGGAACAGTCTTCCTACCATTGTCCGGGAAGCAGACACACTCTGTCAGTTCAAAGCTAGACTAAAAACACATCTCTTTGACCTAGCATACACATAATATATTATAGACTTCTATAATTCAATATTAGGCTGCATAGATTAGGTCAGCCGGAACTGGGAACACTTCCCTTAAATCCTGATGTACTCGTTACATCATCATAAGAAGAATGGCATCTACGCTAATTTTAGTGTCTTTGTTTATCCCGAGGTTTTCCCCGCAGCCGACCGGATCCAGGCCGTATCCAGATCTGACTAGGAGCTTTGCCTGGACCCGATGACAACGCAGTGCTGAAGTGCCAACTAGCCTCTCCCTATGGAGGATCCCTTTCCCACTCTACAGATAAAATGTTGTGATTCCGGTTCGCGTACCCACCCCGAAGTGATAAAATAAAACAAAATTCTGTATCAAATTTACAGTTACTGTAAATCCGGCCTCTAGTTCATAAAAGCCAGAGGAGAACTGGCCCCCGACTGAGCCTGGGTTCTCCCAAGGTTTTTTTTTCTCCATTAGGTCACCTGATGGAGTTTTAGGACACCAGTAGGTCACTTGATGGAGTTTTTCGGTTCCTTGCCACTGTTGCCTTTGGCTTGTTCAGTTGGGGATATTCAAAATAATTAGCCAAGCATTAATACCATTGATCAGCCCTACCAAACGTGGATGTTTTTTCACTAAGAAACAAACATTATGTTATTTGATTGATATTGTGAAGCTGCTTTGATGCAATTTATATTGTGAAAAGCGCTATATAAATACACTTGACTTGACTTGACACGACACATCTTTGAAATAAAGTGTAGACTGCCGAGTGCTTGTTTGTATTATTACTCTGTGATTGCGTAATGGCCCGTTACTCTTGTGGAAAAATGTTGGTGGAGATGGCCTTGAAACGCAGATATCAAGAACAATGTAAGAACATACCAAAAATTTGATTATAAACATACATTTTCGATTGCATTCTGCTCAATTCAGATAGTTTAAGAGAACAACATACCACCACTTTGCTGGCCAGACAAACTGCTCCATGTATGCAATCAGAAACAAAGCAAGGTTAACAAGCCAAACTTATGGTATGCAAGCTAATAGGTTGTCATAATTTTTTTTATTTTCGTTCAGGGCGATTGTTCAGATCTGTCAATGTCAGTGAAAGCCCCGGAGCTAGCTAAATCTGTGTCACGTAAATTAGCGCTAAAGTTGACGCTGACACTCGCCTCAAATCAGACGCCGAAAACCAATTATTAAATACACAGGCGTACTACTTTCACATGCAATCCGATATAATCCATGGAAGATCCATAATCCATAATCCATAGCAATCCACGTCATCTGCTGTAACGTTATCCACGACAATCCATACGTGTTTGAGACATATTTCTACGGTGGCCGAGAAGGGTCACAACACATACAAACACCACAAGAACTACATATTCAGAAAACACCTCCAAATTCAGAAAACACATGCAAACGCCGCCACAACAACTACATATTCAGAAAACATCTCCAAATGCAGAAAACACATACAAACGCCACAACAACTACATATTCAGAAAACACCTCCAAATTCAGAAAACACATACAAACGCCACAACAACCACATATTCAGAAAACAACTTTGTCGATTTCACATCACGTACGCTGCAAATATTCAAATATGAATGTGTTGTGCCCCTTCTTGGCCACCGTATATATTTTTTTCTTGCAGGTGTTCATGTCAGATATTACACAAATCCATATAGCACTAAGCTAGTTATCACTAATGTCCGTACAAAGTAGGCTAACATAAATGCTAAAAGTAATTCCAACTTTTTTTCGGTTGACTGTCTATATTAAAAAGCAGTAATCCAAGCCGAGTTCGTTGACTGTGCATCTTGCAGTTTAGTGGCCCTTAACTGTCAAAACAACCCACCCCTCCCCTCCCCTCCCTTTTTTCAAATACACATGAAAATCACTATCCAAATAAATGGTTGTAATTCAAGAATGCTTTGTAATAGACCTACAAGTTGTGTTTCAAATTTTAGGTTGATATCTCAAAAAAATTAGCTTACAGTAAGATTTTATTTTGGTGCAGTAACAAACTTTTTCACTAGATGGACAGCTTCCTTACTGACCATATAAGGGCGCCTCCATTTTCATATATGCTTTGAGTGATCAGAACCAATTATTTCCATAATTTTCATACAATTTATGAAGTAGACATCCTATTCAGAAGTATATGGGTGGTTTGGCAGTATTTGATTTCAATTCAAACTCTAATAAACACATAAAAAGAGCATAATGTGCGTTATAGCTGACAGCCACATCATACATATACATTTGTATTCAATTATAATTACATTATCTTAATTGTGAAAATAGTTATTGTATTTATTCATACTGTACATACTGTACTGCAAAGTAACTTACCTGTCATACTGTTTAACTGTGTTAGTGTTGCCGCACTATTCTGATCATTATAGCACTAAATAGGAACAATCAAAGGTCTTCTATATAATTTAAAACACATACCATGATGACTATACCTTGATTAGGTGTTCTTATAATGGATGTAAGTATGGGGAACAGCAAGCAAATATTGATTATATGTCAGTTACTGCCTTTTGCCTTTGCACGACTCCTTAGTTTTGGCACACGATACAAAGGCAGAGTAAAGTAACTGCCAAACAGGGGTCAAAGGTTAATTTTGAGCTCAAGATTTTTTGCATACAAACATTTATTCATTATAGCAACTAGTTGTCAAATTTTGGGAGTCCTACCTATAATAGTTTTGTCTGGACAAAACAGAAACCTTCTCAGTTTCACACTCTAGCGAGTTAAGGTCTTTTGCCTTTGCAGGGCAGAGTTCATGTCCCAGGGATTCTGAACCTCGCAGCAGATTTCCTGTCGCTCTCAGGTCTGGGGAATGGATGTTGAACCGCCAAACGGTGGCCCTTATCTGGGAGACGTTCGGGAAAGCGGAAGTGGACCTCTTTGCATCTCAGGAGTCGTCCCAATGCCCGCTTTGGTTCTCCCTGAGCCCTCCAGCTCCGTTGGGGATAGATGCATTCCCCCACCCATGCCTGATGCAGAAACTCTATGCCTTCCCGCCCATCAAGCTGATCCAGGCGGTTTTGTCCGGAGTGAGGGAGAGCGGAGATCGCCTCCTTCTGGTAGCCCCATTCTGGTTTTCGTAACTGATCCCTCTGTTGGAATCCTCCCCCTGGGAGATCCCGGTCAGGGAGGACCTGCTTTCCCAGCTTCAGGGTAGGATATGGCATCCTCGCCCTGACATTTGGAAGCTGTACGTTTGGCCTATCAGAGGCCGTTAGCGTTAAGCTTTGATCTCCCAACCGACGTTCAGGAGACCATCGCGAGTGCTAGAGCCCCTTCTACGAGGAGGCTGTATTCCTCCAAGTGGAGGGTGTTCGAGGCATGGTGCTTAGCACATGATAGGAACCCAGTTAGCTGCCCAGTAGGCTCAGTGCTGGAATTCCTGCAGGAAAAGTCTGCTTCCGGAGCGGCTGCTACCACTCTCAGAGTATATTTCGCAGCTATTGCCGCTCATAGAGAATTTTCTTGGGTAAACTGAGGTTAGTTTCGGCCTTCATGCGCGGGGTTAGGCGCCTGAAACCGGCTCGCCCCCCTAGAGTTCCCTCGTGGGACCTGTCAGTTGTCCTGGAGGGTTTGACAGAGGCTCCCTTCGAGCCCTTGGAGTCAGCTCCTGAGCGGATTCTGACTCTTAAGGTTGCTCTTTTGTTGGCTTTATGTTTATCTTGTATGTAGATCGCTCAGGCGGTTGGAGGAAATCAAACCAGCTCTTGGTATGTTTTGGTGCTGGCCGCCACGGGCTTGCCGCATCAAAGCAGAGGATTTCCCACTGGGTAATGGATGCTATTTCGCTGGCTTACGAGGTGCGTGGTTTGCCTTCACCTCTTAGCATCAGTGCATATTCCACCAGAAGTGTGGCTTCCTCTCAAGCTCTCTTTAGAGGGGCCCTCTTGGAAGACATTTGTGTGGCGGCAGGTTGGTCCTCTCCGCACACTTTTGTGAGGTTATATAATTTAGATCTTGACATGACTCCAGGTTCCCAGGTTCTATCTGCTTGAATCGATCATGGTTATTATTATTTGGTCTGGTACTAGTTATGGCAGCGCTTTAGCTTGGCGAGTTTGGTATTTCGTTCCCACTGCGCTTTCCGCAGCGTTGAGTGAACCTATGAAAGAGAACGTCTCTGGTTACTTGCGTAACCTGTATTCTCTGAATAGGGAATGAGACGCTGCGTTCGCTGCCAAGCTCCTCGCGCTGCCGACAGTTTTTCTTTTCGGCAGAGAAATCTGAGGAGAAGATGGCGCGTGCGTGTTCATCATGCTACGACGTAAGAGCGTCGGGCGGAGCCAGCTTTGCGCGAGTGCCATCAGCCAATGAATTTTCGTGATTCTATAGGGCTTCAGGCAATCGGCACATCCAGAGGATATCCCACTACGCTTTCCGCAGCGTCTCATTCCCTATTCAGAGAACACAGGTTGCGCAAGTAACCAGAGACGTTTTACAACACTTGCGGTGCGGATTACAGTTCATATCCGGACCGGAGTGAGCATGTTTCAAGTTTTTATGGCCATATTTAATATACTCTATAAAGTCTGTAAAGGAAGAATTTAAAATGTAAATATTAGTATTGAAATTTTAGAGTTGTACTAAACAAAAAAAAAAGTTAAGCCACAAAACTTGAAAAGTTTTCAGTCCAATGATCCAGTAAGCGAATTCATTCAAACAATCAGTCCAACACAGCACTACAGAAAACATCTCCGGTTACTATCGTAAGCTTGGTTCCCTGCGAGGCGGGAACGAACGAGACATTGCTACGTTTCTCCGGGCTTATCTTCACTACTCTCACAGCGGGATTTAATACAGTTCCCACCTCTCAGGGAACCGAGCTTACTATAGTAACCGGAGACGTTCCCTTTCAAGAGCGGTAACTCTACATTGCGTAGCAACGCAGCGGGAACTATATTAAATCCCGCCGTGAGAGTAGTGAAGATAAGCCCAGAGAAACGGGGTCAAGCTCCACCAGCCATGGAAGAGACAGACAGTCGGCCAATAGTCGCGCCGCTAGGAGTGCTCGCATCTGATAGGCGGAACTAGACCAATGAGACATCAGCTCCAACCCTATCAAAATTTGCATATCCAAACTCAATGAGGGCGAAGGCTGTACTTATCCAGTGCAGACACAGCAAAATAAGCATTTAAGCATGAGGGTTAAACACAGTGTCAACAGTGGTAGCTTTGACAGATGTATTTACACTAGTAGCCATATACACAGAGTAAACAGCATAGCGGTAACCACTGCATAGTTAGTTACAATAGTTCACAATACATGAGTAAGAAACTTAACTGACCGAAAGCACTTGCGACGCCACAGACGGTACATCCAGCTTGTAAAATCTGGCGAAGGTGTTCTGAGAAGACCAGCCAGCAGCAAGACACGAGTCCCTCTAGACCAGGCCCACGAAGAGGCAACCGCCCTCGTCGAATGAGCTCTGATGTTAAGGGGAGATTCGTTCCCCTGGCATTCGTAAGCCAATGTGATAGCGTCCACAATCCAGTGAGAAAGTCTCTGTTTTGAGACAGCACATCCCTTAGAACATCCACCAAAGCTCACAAAAAGAAAACATCGCTCTGAGCGTCAGCGTCACGCGAGGATGACGGGTTAGCAGATAAGGCGGGCAGGGAAACAACCTGTGCTTTGAACGGTGTAGAGAGTGACTTAGGCACATAGCCCTGTCTTGGCCGGAGAGTAACGCTGCAGTTGCCGGGTCCGAAACAGATACAATTGTTGTTCACCGAGAACACGTGTAAATGTCCAATGCGCTTTGCAGAGGCGAGAACAAGGAGAAAAGCCATTTTCAGAGAGAGCTCCTTAACAGCAATCGAAGCTAGGGGCTCGACCGGCGGTAGAGAGAGAGCCCTCAAAACTAGAGCTAGATCCCACTGATGGCTGCCGTGAAGGACACAATCTCTTCGCTCCCCTGAGAAATCTGGTCACCAGAGTGTGCTTACTGATCGATTGCCCATCAACCGGGGAACGAAAAGAAGCAATAGAGGCCACATACACCTTCAGCGTGGATGGCAAACTCCCGCAATCTAGTCTGTGCTGTAGGAAGCGCAAAACATCCGACACGGAACAGATTACCGGGTTGATATCGATGTCCTGGCACCATTTTGCAAAAACTCCCCATTTTAGAGCGTAAAGGCGCCTAGTAGAGGGCTCGCGCGCCTCCACGAGTGTGCCCAGCACATTTAAGGTCCCTGAAGCGGCCACACATGGGTTCCACAGGTCGGGGCTGGGGTGCTATATTGTGCCGTTCGCCTGAGACAGCAGGTCCTTCCTGAGGGGGATTTGCCATGGATTCGCCATTATCTCTCTCAGGTCCACAAACCAGGTCTGGTTCAACCAGTTCGGGGCCACGAGGATTACTGACGCTCTCTCCTTCTGATTTTGCATAACACCATAGACAGAATATTCACTTTCGGCCAACGCGATGTCAAACATCTCCTGTAAGCGGGGAGTGAGATAGCGAGAAGAACGTCTGACAGTGCGTGTTCTCGCTCATGGCAAAAAGATCCACGTCCGCCCTCCCGAATCAATCCCAAATCATTTGCACCGATCCGGGGTGAAGCCTCCACTCTCCTTGAGGAATCCCATTCCTAGAAAGCATGTCAGCTCCGCGGTTTAGGAGATATGTGCCGCTCTGATGGAGAGAAAGTGTCGATCCACCCACAACAGGAGACTCGCTGCCTGTTTGAAAAGAGCTCTGGAGCGCACGCCGCCCTGGCGATTTGTGTACGAAACCACAGACATGTTGTCGGTTAGAATCAGTACATGCTGCTCCTCCAACCTCGACCGAAAAGCTTCCAGGGCTAAGGACACCGCATTTAATTCCAAAGGGTTTATGTGCCATTTCGAACGAAAGCACTGAATATTGGTATACCGAAAGCAAATCTCAGGAAGCGCCCGTGGTGCATCGCTATTTGAATATGGAAGTGAGCGTCCTTTAAATCCACAGAAGCGAACCAGTCCCCGGGACGGATCTGTGTCCAGATCTGCATCAGTGTTGTCATCCTGAACGCATCTTGTGAAGTGCTCGGTTGATGGGTCTCAGGTCCAGAATCAGATGGAGTCCTCCATCCTTCTTTGGTACCACGAATTAGCGACTGTAAAATCCGATCTCCTGATCGCTCGGTGGGACACGCTCTATTGCTCGAGCAGACTGAGAACATCCCGTCTCAGAAAGGGGGCGTTTTGGGGCAATGTCAGTGACAGGACCACGGCATGGAAGTGGGGTGGTCTGCGTCTGAACTGAAGAGAATATCCGTGTTGAATAGGCTTTATGCCGAGCGCCATGTGACCAAACCGGAAAACGGGCCTCCTGACTTCCAGTTTGCTTCTGTTTGGTACTGACGGCGAGTCGGCGACAGCTGTTGACTTGGCCTAGCTAACCTAGTTAGCCCTTTTTACTGTTTGCGTTTTTATTTTATTTTAACATCTGAATGTTGGTGACAAGAAGAAAATGTCAAAGCCAGTAAAGTACCAGAAGCAGGATAATCCCAACAGTGATTTCTGCTGCGTGCCTCAATGCGCGATGTCAGGGAAGTTTAACTCCGCCAACTCAGTTTCCACCACTTCCCAAAGGATGAAACCATAAGAAAAATATGGATACGTAGTGTGAGACCTGATAATTTGGTAATTAAGAGGACCACCACAATCTGTAGTAGACATTTTGTCTCCACGGATGTAATTCAAGGTGGACGACGACGCTTAAAAGAGGGAGCTGTGCCCGTGTTGTTCGCCTGGAACGACTACTCTCTGCCGGCAGTCAGACCAAGTGTCTGGGATAGAACACAAGGACCAGAGGATGAATCAACTGAAGTGGAAGAGATGGATGTTGAACTGTTGCTTCAGTGCCATGATTATGATGCAAAACCAGAACCATCAGCTTTGGATATAGCATGTGAGAAAATAGAGGCCCAGCAGCAGGTGATAGAGGAGATGGGAAAGAGAATGGCTGAGGTTACACTGAAGCAGTCGTTTGGCTTGGAGAGGTTTTTAGCATCGGATGATGACATCAGAATCTATACCAGGTACGTATCATGTCATATGATACTTAGCTTGCTTACCTCTGTGGTTATGACTTTCTTGCAGACCTAGATTGTGTTCAAATCATTAATTTATGAATCACAGTAGTGGGCAGAATATTCAGATCTTTTAAGTCAGTAAAAGCACTATTACCACACTGTGAAAATACTCCACTACCTGCATTCAAAACCTTAATTATGTAAAAGTATGTAAGTATTATCAGAAAAATTTACTTAAAAGTATGAAAAGTAAATAGTGCAGTAAAATGATCCCTTTCAGGGTTTATTAATGTGTATGTTTCATTTTACTGCCGTAGATGTTTAAGGTTGAGATTATTTTAACTTCTTTATATACTGTTGGCTAGTTTAATCTATAAGATCATTATAGCCTGTTTGTAGCATCTCTGTCCTGTGAGAACCACATATCTCAGCACAACAACAGCTCCTGACAATGCCACTGATCCACCTCGTCGACCAGTAGGCGTAGTTCATGCTTAATCATTTTGTTTATAAAAGTAGCTTGCTGGTAAATCTGCATCCGTAGCAACACAACTGTCTAATTCAATATAAGTAAAACCACATACAAGCGGTCTCAGACTTTTGGACCCCAGTTTACAAACATTTATGATGACCATGATTATGAAATGATTATCGTTTTTACTACTGACTGTGCGTTCACACCGGACGCGAATAGCACGTCAAATTCGCGTCTACCGTGTCTAGTTTGACGCTTGACCACTTTGTGCTAATTCGCGCATCAAGAGTGAAACTGACGCGCGTAAAAACAAAAGTTTGAAGCGAAATTTACGCGCATCAGAGGCAAAAAAGTTTCAAAAGTTTATTTTTGTTCTTGTCTCTATAAAAGTATGAACTTGAGTCAAATAACTCCGGGTGACCACTCACAGCTAAAATGAGTTTCTCCTAAATAAACTTCCTATGAAACTTTCAGATTTCCACCAACAGGTTCTTCTGTATTGGAAACTAATATTCAAGCATAATTTTACTCCACACAATACACCAATTTGGAATAATAGGTATATATTGGTTAATAGAAAATCTCTTTTTATTCCAGAATGGTTCTCTAAAGGTGTCTGGGCTATTGCCCACTTCATGGATGTAGAAGGAAATGTTTTACAACATGTTGAATTCTGTCACAAATTTTAAATTAGATGTACCCAAAAGAAGTTTAAACAGATTGTGAAAGCTCTCCCAGTATCACTTGTAGCTATGATTAATCAGGATATAATATATTCAAAAGTCACGCCTACCTTAAAACAACTTTACATTTATGATATTAATTTTCTGAATTACAAATGTAACAACAAGTTTATAAGGAATTGTTTACTTAACTGCCAAACAAGTTCTCTCAAAAGAGATTATATTCTCAAAGACTTTGAAAAGGAGATAATAAAAAAGATTAGATGTAAATACTTTAAATTCCCAGTCCCGCAAAGATGAAAGAAATGCAATTTAAAATTATAAATAGGATTTATCCAACTAAAGATTTGTTAAAACAGAGATTTAAAATGGATGTAGGAAACTGTAACTCCTGTGAAATTGAACCCGAAGATTTGAATCATTTGTTCTGTTTGTGTGAAGTTGTAAAAAGGTTTTGGCTGGACCTTCAACAATTGTTCGTCTCCAAAGGATTTCAGATGATGAATCTAACAATGATCACAATGATTTTGCTTCTCAATTTTCTTGTCAATGTAATTTAAGTAAACATTTCATTCATAAATGTCGTTTTTACAAGACAATTCCTAACATTACTCATTGGAGAAATGAGCTGAAACTTTTTTTTATAATCTTTGTTATTGATTAATAACAAGAATGCTGAGAAACTGGCTTCTTTAGTAAACAATCTTATTTAATAATTGCCCTTTTAATTTATTTTCTTTTGATTATGTAAATGCCATTTTTGCCATAACATGCTCCATATTCTTCTGTTCTTTTAAGTTTTTTATTTATTTATTTATTTATTTATTTCGTAGTAAGATTTGACATTGTTCCTGATTTGTTTGTATTTGCTTTGTTAATTAATAATAATAAAAAATAATAATAATTAAAAAAAAGTTTCTCCATTTGGAATGAATGACTTTCGAGCGGGAGTTTGTTACGCTATGTCACTTAATGCTACGTGAATCAAGCAGGCTCCTGATTGGTTAACGCGGCGTGAATTGACGCAGAAGTTCAGAACTCAGACGACAGACGCGAATTCGCGTCAAATGCGTGAATGCACAAAGCACTAACTAAATCATTCGCGCGTAACGCGCTTAACGCGCCTGACGCTTAATTCGTGCCATTCGCGCAAACTTGACGCGCGAATGAGGCGTATTCGCGTCTACCACGCCGCGCTCTATGCCTCATTCGCGCCGCAGGAATTTTTTACGCGCGTAACGCGTCTTTGCATTGACTTAACATTGGGCTATTTGCGTCCGGTGTGAACCCACCATAAGATTTGTTCCCCCTGCTCCCCACCAGAGCCGATGCCTTCCGATGATTGATGAACTTTTCCTGTTCTTGGTGTACCTATCACTGGGACTGAAGGAGAAAGATCTGGGTGATCATTTCAGTATTCATCAGTCCACCGTCAGCAGGATAATCAAAACCTGGGTACATTTTTTGTACACCTTATTGGGTGCTGTTGGGATATGGATGTCTCCTGAGACAATTAGAGCCACAATGCAGAGTGTATTCGGCAAATACTCTGACACCCAAGTCCTTATTGACTGTACAGAGATTAGATGTCAGATGCCTTCATCTTTACTCTTACAGAGTGAGATGTTTTCACAATATAAATCCCTCACTACCCTGAAAGGAATGATTGGTGTGTTACCTCATGGTGCTGTTACTTTTATTTCCTCACTGTATTCCGGCTCTATCAGTGACAAAGAATTGTTCAGGCAATCTGGCATTATCCCTCTTTTGGATAAAGATATGGCTGTAATGGTGGACAAGGGATTACGAATTGACGACCTAGTGCCTTGCAAAGTTCACAGACCACCTTTTCTGAGTAAAAAGTCACAGCTGTCTCATGGCGAAGTGCTGGTCACTCAGGACATTGCACAGTTAAGGATACATGTGGAGAGGAGAATTAGGCGCATCAAAGAGAACAAACTGTTTGACACTATTATCCCTCTGTCCATTTGTGGCAGTATCAACCAGCTTTTTGCAGTAGCCTGCCTCGTAACAAACTATCAAATCAAGCCACTGGTTAAAGCTTGGGCCAAATAACTGTGTTAACCTCAATGAGCCAGTCTCTCTGGACACTAATACACTGAATTGTCAATATTATTGTCTCAGATCTGCTCGCTAAACTTCTAATGGACCTCCCTCAATTCTGTTCCATTTCTCTCTCTTTATAAACAATAACAATTTCAACGAACTGGATTCTGTGATGTAGATTTGACATGTATTCCATGATACATCTTTATGTAGCAATAAAAGTTATGTTATTTTTGACTTCGAGTGATTTAATTTGTCAAAGTGCCAACTGTTCATTAATTGTCCCCCTCTCTGTCTCTTGTAGTAAATGTATGAAATCAAACCATGCATACAGTAAAATATTGTATATGAAATCTGAAAACATCTTTTGTTGTCACCATGAGACATTGTATATGGAATGATTTAATTATTTTTGTTACATATAAATCTGAAAAAAAACTTTTTTCTCTCCTTTGTGTTTATTGCAAAATACACTGTATTTATATAACCTATTTATATAACAATTATGGTGTAACTTTTTGATGCAAATATTGCTTCTTTGGTGAAAAACAAAGCATGAAATAATTCATTACACAAATAGCAGGTGAATATGTTATGTAATATAACAATACAATAGTGAAATAAGCCAATACATTTTCCAAATTCAGGTGAAATGCATCAAATGTTATTTACTCCTGCTTCTCACAATAACAAAAGTTTATTGCAGGCACTTTCATTTTCTTCATACAAAAGCCCCCACCTGAATTATCCTGCATCGATCAGTAAGATCTTTTGGAGACAGACAAGTACTTCTGCATGTGCACTTTAAAGTAAAACTGGTCCACCCTCTCTCTGATGACTGCTTTTACCTCTGGGTCAACCTGTATACGTTGCATCAGCATGTCTTCCTGAGCACAAATCACAAAGTCACACCATTGCAGGCCAGTGATCAAGAGTTGACCCTGCACCTGCCAGAAGTAAGAGTGGCTTTTACGAAGAGCCAAAGTGCCATCTTGCATTTTAAGGTATTTACAGTCCACATAGTTCTTCACATTAGGGCACTTTATCTCAACCAGTCCAAACTGTGGCTGTGCGAATGGATAAAAAATCAAGCCATCTGGCAAGGCACCATGGCGAGGCACCAAGCCAAGGGGCATCTGGGTGGATGACGATGCCACAGGGTGTGTAGTTGACATTTTTCATCTGGCAGTACTCCCTTGCTACCTCAAACTCCATGTCTGCACCTCTTCTCATTTCTGCAGTCTGCCTTGTTTCTTTGAGGACTCTTTCTGCAAGAGACTCTGCAGAGCTCACTCCCCTCACAAAACACAACTCTCTAAAATGTGAGGAGGTGATCCTAGGCCTGTGGAACGGATGCCACGCCTGGTCTGCTGCCTGCTCTCTTGTCGCTGCCTCAATCTTATAGGCCATGTCCAGTGTAACATTCAAGCTTTTAAAGTGGAAGTGCTCCTCCTCAGTGCACACATGCACACAGTCTGTCGGGGCAAGCCTGTACTCCCCAATAGGCAGCGGTGGGTAAGGTGGAGGATCCTGGTGCATCTTGACTAACTTTGTGGGCAATACAGGCTGCTGGTATGAGAGCACACTCCCCCTTTGTGCTAAGCCAAAAGCTGTCTCAACAAGGGTCTTCTCGTCACTGATGCCCATAGTTGCTGCTAGAGGTTTCTCAATAATGCTAAAGTCTTTGTACATGCCTTCCATCAGTAGCAAAGAGATGTCTAGTGGGTCCCCAACCAAGCCATTGTAGAGTGTACTCCTGTGAAAGAATGTAATATTGTTAGTAATATTAGTGAGTGTACATAAGTGTGTGTGTATACTGTATGTATGTGTATGCGCAGTGCTCGAAGTGGGGCGGTACTCACCGGTACGCAGTACCGGCACTTCTACATTTTATTCTTAAGCGTACCTGCACTTTTTCTTGCGTACCGCTACTTCTTGCATGTAGCTGGTACTCTTCCTGTCAGTGGTAAAGCGTGACGGCCGTTTGACCCCTTATTTACACTGCACACATCTGCGGCGCGTTACGGCTGCGAAACGGCTACCGGAGCTGATCGCGGCCACCGCAAGCGTGAGCGGTGCGTATTTTTTCCGGCTTGCATGTTAATCAATTAGTGTATTCACACCGCGAGCAAGAGCGTCGCTTGAGCAGCAGTGAAGCGGGGGTTTGGCACCGAGTCTATTTTTGTTGTGCTACTCATGCTCATTTAAAGTGAAAGCACACTTTTGATGGAGAAAATAAATATGATTTTACACAAAAAGTGTCCAAAATGCACAGAATTTGCATGTCTAGTGTGTTTTAACAAGAGCTGGAGTAGGTTACGTCAGAAAAGAAAATGAAGACTCAAAAATATTTATAGAAGATTTAGCCTACCTTGTTTTTATTATTCAGTTTGGGTAAAAGTATATGTTTTATAAATAAATAAAAATGAGCAAACTAGTCAGAATATACAGTATAAGCTTTCTTCTAGTTTATATAATAGCCTACACAGACAGGTACATGCCCAAATCAAACCAGAGTGTACTTTTTTTATGTTTGCTGTCTTGTAAACATCGAAGTATGACTGAAAAGACAAGATCAGAGCTGTTTTCTTGGTTGTTTTTGTTGTTTACCATTTACATGCAATTGTTGTATACCTCCCATCTTAACAAACTTAAAGAATCAAGTTTATTAATGACCAACTTCTAAAAAGAAAATGTTTAGTTGTCTTTCTACAGAAATGCGCACACACACGCACACATACACGCACACACACACGACTTGTTTAAATATATTTATGTTAATAAATAACTATAAATTGTTATAGTATATATCCACCCACACACACACACACACACACACAAACACACAAAAACCCTAACTAATCTGGCAATGCATGTGACATATTACAACTGCCTATGTTAAAACAATGAGAGCAAAACAAAATTGCATTCCTGACCCTTTAACACTAGAACTACCAAGGCAGTCATTTTGAACAGTTTTAAAAATTTACAGTGTAATATCTTTGTTAAAATAAAATCAATGTGGCTGTAGGACTCTGACTTTTTCTAAATATGTGTATATTTTATTCTGACACTGTTATTTTATTAAAATCACAAATCACAAAACAGTTCTGACTATTTTTACCTAGAATGGCCATGGCGGTCATTTTGACCGCACGCATTATAGATATCATAAGTCCGCTACATTTCCCGCCATCAATGCGCAAATAATGTACAAGAAGTGCACAAATGAGCAAGTTTCGCGGTTCGCTCCGACCACATGAAATCAAAAGACACACAAGGCGGTGTTTACCTGTGTGAACTGTGCATGCGTAAGCGTCAGTGAATGATGCGGGGTGTTTGCGCCGTTCAAATGAGTCCACTTGGAGGAAAACGTGTTAACTGATTTTGTTCGATAATATTTTTTGTTCACTGAAACTAATTGTTCTAAAGCAGTTCGTTTTCTTGTAATGTTCATGTTTTTTCTTAGCCTGTTTTTGTGTGTAGCCTAGTGTAGGCTATTGTGCTGCATACGTGTCCATGAAAGTTTTTACAATGTATTCAAATGTATATAGGTAGTGTTTTTGTTATTGTTTGTTATGTTATTGTATCATAAGATTTGTTTTTATTGTACAAAGAAAATAAGAAAATATATATCAATTAGGCTGGAAAATACATTTTCACATTCATTTGAATTTAAATGTTGTGTCCTGATCTTTATTATTAGCTACCTATCGTAGCATTGTAGATCCATTTATTTTTAGATTTTGTATTGATTATTGAACTTATTTACAAACAGGGCTGTACTAAACGGTATGAAGATTTGACGTTTCCAGGGCCGGCCTGTGGCATAGGCAGTATAGGCAAATGCTGAGGGCGTCGGCGCCTTACACCCTAGGGGGGGCGCCTGAGCCGCGTAAGGTACTTTCCGCTTTTATTGTAACATGAGGCGCGCGCCACGCCACAAAGCAGGATGGGAAACCATCTCCACCAAACAGACTTCTTTAACCCGTGGCGCCATTCGGTTTTCGTTTTTATTGCGTCAAAAAAATATTAATATGTCAAAGCGTCCCAAATTATGTGGTGCCCAGGGGAGGAAAAAAAGAAAAGAAGAGGAAAAACGCGACAAAGACAAAGGTATGTTACAGTAAAGATGTTGTTAATGATATTATTTTAATGTTACAGAACGATGATCAATAATGCCATTAGTCATTAGCATACATGGTTAGCTAATCTATAAATAACCAGCGCTATCTGCTAGTTCTAATCAAAATATTAACAGTCAGGTTCTAACAGATAAGCCTAGCGCTATTATTATGGAAAATAGTAATATGAGTACCTTCCTCGGACAAATGTGTAAATATTAGATCTAATCAGCAGGTGTATTAATGTTAATTTGGTAACACTTTACAAGAAGGTTCATTAGTTAACACTAGTTAATGTATAACTAACATGAACCAACCATTAGCAATCCATGTGTTACTGTATTTGTTCATCTTTGTTAATGTTAGCTAATATAAATACAGCTGTTCATGGTTTGTTCATGTTAGTTCACAGTGCATTAACTAATGTTAACAAGATTTTAATAAAGTATTTGTTGAAAAGACAAGACTCTTTATATACTGTATTTTTAGTTTGCATGCAGTTCCCAGGCCGACCATTAGGGGCGCAGCCATTTGTGAATAAGGAAAGCTTCTGTGTTTATTTAGTCGGCCCAGAGCATTGGTGATAGTTGCATGTTCCCTCGTTTTTTCTTTTTCCTTACATCACTGTGTGCGTCCTTGAGACAGGTGGGTGTTTAGCTGTGCAATGTCTGTAATGTTAAAGTGTATAAGAGTGTTACTAGAGTATGTTTGACATTATTTTTTCACATTCATCGTTGTTAGCACTTGAGCTAAGATGTTAAGACAAGTCATGTTTTTTTCCTGCGCACTTAATGCTCATTCTATTTTACGTTTAGTTGGGGACCCGGGAAGGAAGGAGAAACGCCACCGCCAAGATGCAATCTCCGTCAGGAACATCGGGAACGCCGTTTGCGGACATTATTACATCGCTCGCGGGTCTGCATCAGGAGAACCATCAAGCCATGCTGGACTTGCGGGCGGATCAGGAAAGTCGTTTCCAAGCCCTGATGCAAGCCCAGCAGGCAGACCGCGAGCTGTTCCGGAGCTTGCTGGACCGGGAGGTTCGAACGGAAGGGGCTTCCCCCAGCTCCACTCCCGGCGCTCACATGACCCTGTCGAAGATGGGGGTCTCGGACGATCCAGAAGCCTTCGTCGATCTGTTCGAACGGACAGCCGAGGCATGTGGGTGGCCGTTGACCAGCTGGCCGGTACGGCTGATACCCCTGCTGTCGGGGGAGGCCCAGAAGGCTGCACAACAACTGCCCAACAACTGCCCGTTCAGAACCTCCTGGTGTACGCTGACTTAAAACGAGCCATTCTCCAGAGGGTCGGCCTTAACCCTGAACAACATCGCCAGCGCTTCCGTTCACTGGACCTGGCAGAAGCAGGCCGACCCTTCGTCTTGGCGCAGCAGCTCCGGGACTCATGCCGCAAATGGCTGTTGGCCGGAGGAGGCGACGCCGAGGCCATTATCGACAAGGTGGTACTGGAACAGTTCATCTCACGGCTACCGAAGAGGACTGCCCAGTGGGTCCAGTGCCACCGGCCGGCGTCGCTGGATCTGGCCATCCAACTGGCGGAGGATCAACTGGCGGCGTGCTCCGGGGGCGGCGAACCCCTGCCATCTGTCTCTCTCTCTCTCTCTCCCCCTGTCTCTCTCTCTTCCCACTCCCCTAAGCCTGTTCCTTTTCCCAGGACCCGGTTTCCCGGACCTCAGAGGGCACCTCCCCGTTGGAGGACTGGAGCAGAGGGTCCAGCCGGGTCACGTGGCGTCATCAGGGGAGGGGGGCCCCCAGATGGGCTCGACGCGGTTCCTGCGCTCTCCCCACGCCAATTCCTTGACCCACTTCCTGCCACTAGGGCGGTGGGGAAGCCTGGGCCGGTCTGTTGGCGTTGCGGGGATCCGGGCCATTTCGTGGACCGCTGCCCGGTCATGGAGGTTGGGACATTGGTCCGGATCCCGGACGCCCCACAGGCCGCCCCCGATCAAGCCGGGTTATACCAGATACCTGTGAGTATTAAGGGGGGTACTTATCAGGCCTTGGTGGATTCAGGTTGTAACCAGACCTCCATCCATCAACGCCTGATACAATCCGGGGCATTGGATACGGGCCGCATGGTTAAGGTGAGGTGTGTACACGGGGATATAGTGGAATACCCCTTAAAGGCCATCACTATTTAATTTAGGGGACAAAATCATTGTGTGGAGGTGGCAGTTAGTCCGCGCCTCCGGCATCCGTTAATTTTGGGAACAAATTGGCCAGCTTTTGAACAATTATTGGGGTGTTTGACAGCGGGTGCCTCTGGGAAAAAGAAAAGGCGGGGAAGGGGGGCGAGCGCTCAGGTCGGAGAGGCTGTTCCTGGACCCAGCGGAACTGTTTCAGGGGAACCGAGCGGCTTGGCGAGGCTAAACCTCTCCAGTCGCGATGACTTCCCCCTGGAACAGTCCCAAGATGAGACGCTCAAACATGCGTTTGAACAGGTCCTTTCCATCGATGGGCAGCTCCTCCAACCTGACCGCCCTCTCTCCTATCCTTATTTTGCCGTCATTAAAGATAGGTTGTATCGAGTGACCCAAGACACTCAGACAAAGGAAGATGCAACCCAATTGTTAGTACCACGGGGCCGCCGGGAAATGCTTTTCCAGGCGGCAAATTGTAATCCGATGGCGGGGCATTTAGGGATGACAGCTACATTAAGTCGTTTAATGACCAGATTCTTCTGGCCGGGCATTCACGAGAACGTACGCAGATGGTGCGCGTCGTGTCGTGAATGTCAGTTGGTAAATCCACCGGCCGCCCCAAAAGCGCCGTTGCGCCCTCTACCTCTTGTGCAGGTCCCCTTCGAGAGAATTGGTATGGACCTCATCGGGCCATTAGAACGATCGGCACGGGGACATCGCTTTGCGTTAGTTATAGTAGACTACGCAACGCGATATCCTGAAGCAGTGGCGCTACGCACTATATCAGCTAAGAGTGTGGCAGACGCCCTGTTTCGTTTAATCTCCCGCGTGGGAATCCCGAAAGAGATTCTCACGGATCAAGGCACCGCGTTTATGTCACGTACGTTAAGCGAATTATATGAATTATTGGGCATTAAATCGGTGCGTACCAGCGTCTACCACCCACAAACAGACGGACTGGTCGAACGATTTAACCGCACATTGAAAACAATGATTCGTAAATTCGTGCAGGAAGACGCGAAAAATTGGGATAGGTGGCTGGAACCCCTCTTATTCGCCATGCGAGAGGTCCCGCAAGCCTCCACGGGGTTTTCCCCCTTTGAGCTTCTTTTTGGACGTCAGCCCCGTGGGGTGTTAGACGTCCTAAAAGAGACTTGGGAGGACGGACACTCAGACAGTAAGAATGAAATTCAGTATGTCATGGACCTGAGAGCAAAACTCCATACACTGGGGCGGCTCTCTATGGAGAATTTGCTCCAGGCTCAAGACAGACAAAGCCGGCTGTATAACAGGGGAACTAAGCTCAGAGAATTTACACCGGGAGATAAAGTGCTCGTTTTACTACCAACCTCCAGCTCCAAATTGTTAGCGAAGTGGTAAGGACCCTTTGAGGTCACACAGCGGTTAGGGGATCTCAATTATGAGGTAGTGCGAACAGACAGGGGTGACTCACGGCAAATCTACCATCTCAACCTCCTTAAAAAAATGGAGTGAGGAGGGGTCAGTGTTGCTTGCGACGGCAGTGAGTGGAGAGGAGGATCTCGGGCCAGAGGCGATCATCAAAGGGAAATCTCTCGCCCTGGCCCCGGGGGGGGGGGGACCACCTCTCGCCCTCGCAGCTCACTGACATTGCAAGGTTACAACAAGAGTTTGCCGATGTGTTTTCACCCCTGCCTGGTCGTACTAATCTAATCCAGCACCATATTGAGACAGAGCCGGGCGTGGTAGTTCGTGGCCGGCCATACAGGTTGCCTGAACACAAAAAAAAAGTGGTTCAGGCAGAATTAGAGGCAATGCTGGAGATGGGAGTAATTGAGGAGTCCCACAGTGACTGGGCAAGCCCGATAGTTTTAGTTCCTAAAACGGACGGCTCGGTACGGTTTTGTGTGGACTATCGCAGGGTGAATGCAGTGTCAAAATTCGACGCTTATCCAATGCCGCGGATTGACGAGCTGCTTGATCGGTTAGGTACGGCTCGCTTTTATTCGACGCTGGACTTGACGAAAGGGTATTGGCAGATCCCCTTGTCTCCCATATCCAAAGAAAAAACAGCCTTCACCACGCCGTTTGGGTTACACCAATTTGTAACGCTTCCTTTCGGGTTGTTCGGGGCTCCAGCCACATTTCAGCGTCTCATGGACAGGATTCTGCGACCCCATGCTCCATATGCCGCTGCATACTTGGATGATATCATCATCTACAGTAATGACTGGCAGCGGCATGTGGAACATCTAAGGGCCGTCCTCGGGGCGCTGAGACGGGCGGGGCTAACGGCCAACCCGAAGAAGTGTGCAGTTGGGCGGGTGGAGGTAAGGTATCTGGGCTTCCACTTGGGTCGTGGGCAGGTGCGTCCCCAAATTGACAAGACAGCAGCAATTGCAACCTGTCCTCGACCTAAGACCAAAAAGGAGGTGAGGCAGTTCCTGGGGCTGGCGGGATATTACAGAAGGTTTATTCCTGATTATTCGGACCTCACCAGCCCGCTGACTGATCTCACTAAAAAGGAGGTACCAGATACGGTCCAGTGGACGGAGAAGTGCCAACAGGCTTTTACCCAGGTTAAGGCTGCTCTGTGTGGTGGCCCGCTCCTGCACTCTCCTAATTTCTCTCTCCCTTTTCTGTTGCAGACTGACGCGTCGGACAGGGGGCTGGGCGCTGTCCTGTCCCAGGTGGTGGAGGGCGAGGACCGCCCGGTGCTGTACATTAGTCGGAAGCTCTCGAAGAGAGAGACTAAGTACAGCACCATAGAGAAGGAGTGTCTGGCCATCAGATGGGCGGTCCTCACCCTGCGCTATTACCTCCTGGGGCGGGAGTTCACCCTCTGTTCGGATCACGCGCCCCTGCAGTGGCTCCACCGCATGAAGGACACCAACGCGCGGATCACCCGTTGGTATCTAGCTTTACAGCCTTTTAAGTTCAAGGTGATCCACAGGCCGGGGGTGCAGATGGCTGTGGCTGACTTCCTCTCTAGGAATGGGGGGGGGGCTGCAGGCCGGATGGCTCCCCGGCCTGAGTCGGGCGGTGGGGGTATGTGGCGGGGGAGGCGTGGTTCAGCGAGGTCTGCGACGAGAGAGAGAGTGGAGAGACGAGCGGCGGTAAGTGAGTCAAGTGTAAAATGACTAACACCTGTGTCTCGTTGCAGTAATTGGCGTGGGGAGACCGTATAAAAGACAGACGGGATCCAACGTTGAGAGAGAGAGGACTGAGGACTCGTGGGGGACGCGGAAGCAAGAGAACGCGATTGATGCAAGTTATTGAGCAGTGTTTTGTTTATGTTGAAAAGCGCATGTGGCGCGAGTGCAATCAGAGTTTATTGATTAAAATACCCACGAGCCTCCGCCAGCCGTCTCCGGTCTCCTTCCTTCTCACACATTCACGACAAGGGATTACTACATACTTACACTACTATTTTGTGTTATTTGTATGTAAATGGTAATTAATATTCCTATTATTGTTTGTTTTGTTACAGAACCACACATGTATATGTAACTAGTCATTTTATACTCTCCCATCTGAAAATAAAATCCATAAAGATCCATCCATCCTATTCCTTTGCATTCTAACTGATGCACACTCCGCGATCATCACACCACTATTGAACCACAATAGTAAAAAAGTCTCCATAACAAATTTTGGTGCCGAAACCCGGGAATTGATGATTACGGGGTGAAGATGGATTTTGATCCGCAGAGAGGTGGTGCCCGTCCACGGAGAACAGTGCGACCGCCAGGATGGATGGGCGATTATGAGGGATACGCACTGCCACCTGCCCCACCGGAGCAGTACAGGGCCAGAGAGGGATACACCGGGATGACGCCCCTCCAGCAACCCCCAGAACAGATAAGTGCAACATCTCCTGGATATATTAGAACTCCCATCACTGAACCAGCGTTATCCAGTGCTCCCCACGAGTTTATAAACATTGTGCAACAGCTGCAGGAAGAAAACAGGCGTCTTCAGATGATGTTTACAGATATGTGGAGACGGATGGATCGTGGCACTGCAACATTGGCTTCTACAAGTTTGCAGCCTGCGCCGTCAGGAAGTATTTCAGCCGGTGACTCGTGGCTCTCCACACATCCACCCACTCAGACCTCTCTGCATCAAAATAATATACCTGCCGCACAAGGAAGTGCTGAACAGCAGGAGGAGTGGCCACTACCACCACCTCCAGTCTCCCTTCCCAGAGACCATCCTGATTCGCCACACGTGCAGTTCGTCCCACCCTCGCAATTACCAGGTATTGTTCAAGAGCTTAGCCAGCGCCTGCAGGAGTTACGAGTTCTACAGGCCGCAGCTGCAGTGACCACTGGTACAGAAACCCAGAGCCATGTGCCGCAGCCTGCCCCAGCATCACCAACTCTTGGTACAACACTAGAGGGCAACATCCTGTTTCCAGAGTGCGCGTCTACACCCACTCAACCTATAGCCACGACAGAGAAGATTTACAGAGGCCCAAAGCCATCAATTCCGGAGTTTACCCGGGCTGACCCCAGGCAGTTTGCTCGATTAAGATTGGCTTTGGACAACATTCTTCCAGCTGATGCAACGGAGAGATTTAAGTATCAGGTGCTATGTGACCACCTCAGATTTGAAGAAGCTCTTCTGATTGCTGACTCGTACAGTAACTCTCTTCGCCCATACACAGACACTATGGCTTCACTCATCAAGCAATATGGTCAGCCTCATCACTTGTCACTGCAAAGAATAGCAGAGCTGATGGATGAGCCCAATATCCATTCCAGCGACACGGCAGGCTTCAGGAAGTTTGCACTCAGAGTCCGAGCATTGGTTGGTATGCTGGAACAGCTTGGGGGGGACGGCCGTGTAGAGCTACAGTGTGGATCTCATGTGGCGAGACTCACAAGAAAACTGCCTCAGGATCTACGAGCTGCCTTCCGCCGCTATCTCTACCCACGAAACAGTGGCGTGCCATCACTTAGAGACTTTTCAGAGTGGCTGGAATATGAGCTGGTCATTCAAGAGGGCGGGGATCGAGTGGACAAAGGAGAGGATGTTCAAAGAGACAGAATCAGTACAAAGAGAGATAAAAGAGCTGCTAAGAGGACTACAACAGTCCTACTTGGGGCGACACAAGATGGTACATCCAGAGAGACTCTAGTTGAAACCCATTCAACTCCAGATACTCAAGACAAGCCCAAATCATACTGCCCCTACTGCTGCAACACTCTGCATTTTCTAGATCAGTGTGCCAATTTCAAGTTCCTGACAAAGGAGCAGAAGACCAACTGGATTAAGTTCAATAACCGTTGCTGGCATTGTGGGCGGCGCCACCAAGTGGCTCAGTGTCGACTTAAACTACAGTGCAAGACATGCAAAGGAAAGCATCTTGAGGCCTTGCATGTCGTGAATCTGCGTGGGGCTGCATCCAGAGCAGTAAACCCGACAACTTCTGAGCCAGAGAATAAATCTTCGGCAGATGTTCTCTATCTAGACCGGCGAGCAGGATGCAATCAGGTTCTCCTGAAGATCAGTAAGGTCCTGCTGCGAAATGGTGAGCATACACTAGAGACATTGGCTATACTTGACGACGGATCTGAGAGGACAATCCTGCTTCAAGAGGCCGCCCAGAGGCTTAAGTTAAGGGGGACCCCAGAGAGCCTCTCACTGCGAACTGTGAGACAAGGGCTGAGAACACTACACGGAGAATCAGTGACATTTAAAGTCTCACCAGTAAGCCAACCATTGAAAACCTTCACAATTGCGAAGGCCTTTACAGCAGATGATTTAGGACTGGCTGAGCATTCATACCAGGTGAAGGCTCTTCAACAGAAGTACAGGCATCTGAGAAAGTTACCACTGCAGCCATTCACAAATGCCCAGCCGCTCCTACTGATTGGCTCCGACTGTCCCCACCTGGTTACTCCCATCCAGCCTGTGCGTTTGGGTCCACCTGGAGGTCCTGCCGCAGTCAAGACCAGGTTGGGTTAGACACTACAGGGACCTGTCCCTTCTTGCCGTCAGAACACTCAGCCCCAAAAATGTCTTTTTTTGTCTACTATCTCACCTGCGGCAGAGCTTTTCAGTCACGTGGAGAAGCTATGGCAACTTGATGTTCTGCCATACAGAAATGAGAAGCTGATCACACGGTCTCTGAGAGAGCACCAAGCTATGGATGGATCTTCTGGAAGTAAAGGCTACAACAGTAAATGTGGAAGGCATTCAGAGATATGCCACTCCTCTCTTGCGTGTTAACAACATGCCCACACTCTCTGTACCACCTGAAGTAGTCCTCCCCAGTCTCCGAGGGACTGAAAGACGCCTCAGTCGAGACCCGGAGAAGGCCACAGCTTATCAAGCAGAGATCACAAAGTTGGTGAAAGCAGGCTATGTCACACAAGCAAGTGACGAACAGGTGAGGACCTCAACTGAATCATGGTTCATCCCTCACCATATGGTGACACACAACAATAAAAATCGTGTTGTGTTTAATTGTTCTTTCACCTACAAGGACCAGAACTTGAACGAGCTGTTATTGCCCGGTCCAAACCTGGGTGCCTCTCTCCTTGGTGTCCTGGTACGTTTTAGAGAACATTCCATCACAGTCAGTAGTGACATCAAGGGGATGTTCCACCAGGTGAGACTGCTGCCCGAAGACCGCCCTCTGTTGCACTTCCTCTGGCGTGACCTGCAGAAAGACGCTCATCCAAAGGTGTACGAATGGCAGGTCCTTCCATTCGGGACCACATGTTCCCCTTGTTGCGCAATCTATGCTCTCCAAAGACACGTACATGATCACAGCCATCAGGGAGATGAGTTGCGCAACTCTATTGAGAAGCACTTTTATGTGGACAATTGGTTGCAGAGTTTCTCCTCCGTGGACACAGCCAAACATATTATGGAAAAACTGAGTACGCTACTAAAGGAAGGGGGATTCGAGCTTCGGCAGTGGGCCAGCAGCAAGCCAGAGCTTGTCAGCCATCTTCCCGAAGAACTGAGATCAGAGAGCAGTGAACAATGGCTGAATCACATGGACATGGACCCTCAAGAGCCAGCCTTAGGTCTGCGTTGGCTGTGCCACTCTGACACGCTTCACTACAAGTCCAAGCAGCACGAGAGTGGCCCTCCTACAATGAGGAACGTGTACAGAGTGTTGGCCAGTCAATACGACCCTTTAGGGTTCCTTATCCCTTTCACTACAAGGGCCAAAGTACTTGTCCAGCAACTGTGGAACAAGAAACGTGAGTGGGATGACCCTCTACTTCCCAGTGATCTACTTACTGCATGGCAAGAATGGGAAGCTGAACTGCCACAGCTGGATAACATCTGCCTGCGTCGTTGCTACGTCAGCCCAGCCCTTGACAAACCTGAGTGCAGCAGAGAGTTACACGTCTTCTGTGATGCATCTCAGCAGGCATATGGCAGTGTATCATACCTTCGCACAGAAGACACAGATGGACATGTGGAAGTTGCATTCTTGACAGCACGATCTAGAGTAGCTCCCAAAGGTCAGCTTTCTATGCCACGCCTTGAGTTATGTGCAGCTCTCACAGGCGCCCAACTTGCTAGTTTACTGACCAGAGAGCTGACACTACCACTGTCCGGAGTCGTAATGTGGACAGATTCCACGACCGTCCTGACCTGGATTAAGTCTGATTCCTGCCACTTTAAGGTATTTGTGGGTACACGGATTGCAGAGATCCAAGAGCTAACAGACAACCAGGCCTGGCGTTACGTGGCGTCAGCAGACAACCCCCGCAGATGACCTGACCAGAGGTAAAAGACTACAGGAGCTTACAGGTCAGTCTCGCTGGGGTTATGGACCCCCCTTCCCTCCCCCCACCGCAATGGCCAGAGCATCCACTTCCCCCGTGTGAGGACTTCACCAATGAACAGCGCAGACCTATGATATGTTTAGCTACATCTGTGAGGATTGACCTTGTGCCTGATGCAGAGAAATTCGACAACTTCAGTGACCTGATTAAGGAAACTGCTAGGCGCCTACATGGAGCGGCCAGTGATCCTGAAGGAACCCCTTCCGCAGATGACTTCAAGGAGGCCGAGCTCTGTATCCTAAGATCTGCCCAAAGAGACAGCTTTCATGATGAATTCCTGTGTCTTTCATCTGGGAAACCCATATCCACCTCAAGTCGCCTTTACACATTGGCTCCAGAACTTGACCACACACTCCAGCTCATTAGAGTAGGCGGGAGGCTCAGACGCTGCCATGACCTGGAAACTGATGTTAAACATCCTGTTGTCTTGGAACCCAAGCATCCTGTGACCAGATTACTCATCAGGCAGACCGACAGTGAGCTGAAACATCCGGGGGCTGAGAGGTTGTTTGCAGAGCTGAGGAAATTCTGGATTCTACGAGGCCGTGAAGCCATAAAAAGGGAGCAGCGTTCCTGTACAGAATGCCAAAGGTGGAGAGCCCAACCAATAATTCCAAAGATGTCTGACCTTCCTGTGTCCCGCCTCCAGTTACAGCAACCAGCTTTTTTCTCCACTGGTATAGACTGCTTCGGGCCCATGCTGGTGAAAGTTGGTCGCCGTAATGAAAAGCGCTGGTGCCTGCTCTTCAAATCTTTGACAACTCGAGCTGTCCATATTGAAATGTTATCCAGCTCAATACCGACTCCTTCCTTATGGCACTAAGAAGGTTTATCGCTCGTCGTGGGAAACCAGCTGAGATACTTTGCGACCAAGGCACTAATTTCCGAGGTGGGGACCGTGAATTACAGGAAGCATTCAACACCTTACATCCATCCCTGCAGGCCCAGCTCGCAGAATACCAGCTAAAATTCCGCTACAATCCTCCCAGCGCTCCTCACTTCGGCGGGTCCTGGGAGCGGGAGATAAGATCCATCAAATCCGCTTTAACATCCACTCTGGGCTCTCAGGTTGTAAGCGCTGAAGTACTCCAGACAGTGCTGGTCGAGATAGAAGGAATCCTCAACTCGAAGCCTTTGGGATACGTCTCATCAGACCTGGCCGACCCAGACCCCATCACCCCCAACATTCTGCTGATGGGGCGGCTGGATCCTTCACTTCCCCAGGTGATGTACCACGACTCTGAGCTGATTGGACGCCGACACTGGAGGACCTGTCAAGTACTAAGTGACCGCTTCTGGACACAGTTTTTGCGCCATTACCTGCCAACCCTGCAGACCAGGTACAAGTGGCAGAAGGACACATCCCCCATTCAAGTTGGTACCGTTGTGCTAATAGTAGACCCCCAACTACCGAGAGCGTCGTGGCCAGTTGGAGAGATCAGTAAAGCCTTTCCAGGAGCTGATGGCCTAATCCGCTCAGCGGAAGTGAAGGTGAAGGACCGCACCTATGTGAGACCTGTGAGTCGCCTCATTCGGCTCCCCGCTGTGCCGGTCAAAGATGGACAGTAAATCCAGTCTTCAAACTTGCTGGAGCATGTTTGGGGGCGGCTGTGTTGAAAAGACAAGACTGTTTATATACTGTATTTTTAGTTTGCATGCAGTTCCCAGGCCGACCATTAGGGGCGCAGCCATTTGTGAATAAGGAAAGCTTCTGTGTTTATTTAGTCGGCCCAGAGCATTGGTGATAGTTGCATGTTCCCTCGTTTTTTCTTTTTCCTTACTTCACTGTGTGCGTCCTTGAGACAGGTGGGTGTTTAGCTGTGCAATGTCTGTAATGTTAAAGTGTATAAGAGTGTTACTAGAGTATGTTTGACATTATTTTTTCACATTCATCGTTGTTAGCACTTGAGCTAAGATGTTAAGACAAGTCATGTTTTTTTCCTGCGCACTTAATGCTCATTCTATTTTACGTTTAGTTGGTTGAAAGCATCCTATTATGCTAGTGCAGTCACCTGTATGTCAGTTCTGTTGATTAGTAGTGTAGTAGTGTCTATTTATGTGTAATAGCAGTAGTCCTGAGTAGTGGTGAAGGCTTTCGGGCCTGCGTGATAGCATGTGACTGCATTATTACAGTGAATATATAGTGAATTCTACCTATTATCTTCTTTTGGTTAAATTCTCATTTCCCCAGGTTATACTTACACTACTATTTTGTGTTATTTGTATGTAAATGGTAATTAATATTCCTTTTATTGTTTGTTTTGTTACAGAACCACACATGTATATGTAACTAGTCATTTTATACTCTCCCATCTGAAAATAAAACCCATAAAGATCCATCCATCCTATTCCTTTGCATTCTAACTGATGCACACTCCGCGATCATCACACCACTATTGAACCACAGTAGTAAAAAAGTCTCCATAACAGTATTAGTAAATGTTGAAATTAACATGAACAAAGATTAATAAATTCTGTATACGTGCAGTTCATTATTAGTTCATGTTAACTAACGAACCTTATTGTAAAGTGTTACAGTTAATTTCATTGACATCATTATCTCACGTTTTCCCAGCTTGTAATAATCAATCAAAATACCATTAATAATCATAATAATAATTCCATAGTTGTAACGCCAGCTGTTAACTGTGTTACAGCTCAAATTGTCTTTAAAGTGTGTTTATCATGTTAAAATTTACACCTGTGGCTGTGTTAAAGTGCACATCATTAATGTTAGAGCATAACTTAGCATTCCCACATGCAATATTATACTGCAGTTTACTGATTCTTTTGCATTCTTTTGCATGGATAAGATAAGATAGATAAGATATTAATGTCTTATTTTGCACAGTGCCGTATTTCTATTGTATTTAAGTTGATGTCACTTGTTTACACTTTTCATTTCGGGAGTATTAAAATGTAATACTTTATATAAGCTATCTATATTGTATTTCATATGTTGAGTTCATTTTTTAAAATTGGTTTATTTAATTATTATTATAATTAGTATTGTGAATGTGCAATTGTTTTAGTTAAATAAAAAAATGTCTAAAACAAAGCTATTAAGTTTCTTGTGAGTATATGTACACTAACAGTGCAAGTACTGTACTGCGATGCAAGGGGGCGCCACTTAAAATCTTGCCTAGGGTACCAAATTGGTTAGGGCCGGGCCTGGACGTTTCCTAACTTTTTTGCATGTCTATTCACGTGGTGAGTGCAGAAAAAAATATATATTTTTGACGCAAAACTTCCTCACATACAGAGGCAGCACCTGTCGGGGCAATCTTTCTTTTGTACTTGTTTTAAGGGCGATGGCGTCATAACATGATGACAGGAATTAAAAGCTTCATTGGAAAACTTAAAGAGAAGGTTCAAATGCAGATATGACATGACGAAAATGCGTTCAGTACGGCCATATGAACGTCAAAGAATGAACAGTCAGAATGACCGCTATGGTCGTTCTAGTAGTTATGGAATTCCGGTAGTTCTAGTGTTAATGTGTCAGGACAGATCGCTGTAGAGCATCAGTTAAAACTGCTCGTGATCCGATCATCTCTTCCTTCTAGTTCATTTATAGCATCAAATAAACATGAATGAACATAAGAATGAATGTTGATTTAACCGCGGAAAGGCGTCAGTACATTCCGTTTTTCAAGTTCAAATCCTCCAATGTTAATCTGCTAACTCTCCTGACTGCTTTGTCGGACAAAATGGAAGATGGCGAAGTATGATTGGTCAGATCACCTGTCATTCAAGCTCCTTGCGAAGGGTCAATTGTTTTTCTCTATGTTATCATTATAATAGTCCTAATTATGGTGTTCATAACAAAACCGGCATGAAGAAACTTGTTCGCCTATTAAACTAAAATAAATATTTACTCACACATGTGCAAGTTAATGCAAGTCTGTTAGGTAAAAGGAAATTAGGCTACTATTTATGTTTTACATAAAAAGGATACATTTTGATGTCTTTGTAGAGGAGAGGAGAACGCTCGTGCTGCTGGAGAAGAGCCACTTCACTGGCAGAGTCATAGCAGAGGTGAAGTTCGACACATTGTCAATATGGCTGGTTTTGTTTTGAATCTGAGGGACCAGTGGTTACATATTAGATCACAGCCTGGTCAAATACATATTGATTGCAGGGTCGTCAAATTGTCTATAAATTATCTGTTCCACAGGCAATGTTCAGCCCCACTCATAATCCAGATCCTGTCGAGTTTACAGCTCCAACTCAGGTACACAGTGAGCATCATCACCCTAACATTTAATCTATAATTTGATTCTTAGCTGAGGTTCACTTGGGACGTAGTCATGTAAAGGTTTTCTCAACCAAATGTCTTTTAAGGTTTTTTTTATTTGTTATAAAATGCTCTAACTTTTCTTAATTGTCTTTATAGAAACAATCAAACGAAGATATAGACTTTTGTGCTACTGTCTTATTTTTTCCCCCTGTTGCTTTTTTTATTTTTTTGTTTAGGTGCTGTGTTAAGAAATTCTGCCCAACAAAATTCCACTGAGGCAGATGTAGAGATGGCTGTAAGAAACTGGCTGCGGCTGAACAGGGACAGGAATGGGGGGCGGCAAAGGCGGGGCGAGCAAGCATTTTAAAGTGAAAAAATTTATTGGGCTGATTTTTCTTGATTAACTATTTTGGAGGGAATTTCTTTTTCTTTTCTTTTTTTCTTGTGTACTTTTCTGTGTGATTTGTTGAGTGTTAAAATAAAAGATACTGCTTTTGCAAAAACAAATTAAAAATAAATTTTCAAGGTCATCTTCCGGTGCCTTCCTATTTTGTTATTTCTCCCAAAACTCCTGTAGCCTAATTTGCATGACCATCAAACTTAATTTTAATATCACTGATCCATTCATTTTTTCTGTTAGACTGACATTTCCCAGGTAGTTAGATTGTGTGTGAAATAGGCTACCCTACACATAAACAATCACTTACTTTCAATTTAACTTTCACTTCAATTTCATTTCGATTTACTTTCAATTTACAAATTGTTAGGGCAGAAATATTATGATTAACACATCACATAAACTGTTATTGAGTGTTGATAGACAATAGGAAACTTGTGTCCTTGGAACAATCTGACAGTAGTTAACGTTAGCTTAAACAAATAAATAAAACATAACGGTGTGATACTACTAGAGCGGCGAAAAGCATTCAGACGCCTCGCTCCCTTTGACTTAACACTGGAACAGCTGATTTTCAAGCATGCAGTGTCGTTTCCAGCGATGCAGCCGAAAATCAGTTGTACCGGTGTTAAGTCAAAGGGAGCGAGGCGTCTGAATGCTTTTCTCGCTCTAGTGGGATCGCGCCGAATAGGTCATAATAATTTTATCGGGTTTACGTTGGCTCACGGTCGGCGATCATGTCGGGTTTACGTTGGCTCATGGTCAGCGATCATTCTAATGCCACCGTCTTCCCAATGTCTTGCCGATTAGCTACCGATCTCCATAAGACATCTTAGCAAGGCACTTTATGTTGGGCAGGCACACACGCCCCAACGTCGGCACGATCTAATTTGTTGTCTGGGAGGGTCCGAATCCCGAAGCACTATCTGCACAAAAGTATATGGAGATTTTTTTTTTTTTTACAAACATTGACACATATGTGAGAGTTGTGGTTGAGCTTTAATGTATCATATTTGAGCAGTGGTTCAAACAGATGCCACTGGTTTGAGTAACAGTCTAGTTAGGTTCCTGGGGCAAGTTTGGCATTGACATTAATACAACAAACACAATAACAGAATTTGTTTATGCTGTAATAGAGGGATTTTTATAGAATGTAGTATGAATAACATGGAAAGATGGCACTCAAGAATCAAGGATGTCTAATCAGAGTTACCCCAGTAACCTCACTATACACATATTTTAACAAGTAGACAAAAAACAAAATTGAACTTGGAGCAACTGTGGATGCATTTACCGAGCGTCTCAAGACTAAAGAAGCTCCTGCAAGTCTGTCCATGGTGATTAGACAGTCAAGGGGACCCGCTCATGATCATTTACATTTACATTTAGTAATTTAGCAGATGCTTTTATCCAAAGCGACTTACATCTGAGGACTAAACCAAGCGAGTCATCGTGAAGAGACAAAAACAACGCAAGAAGTACTCAAAATACAAAGTTCAGACATTGCTCGGAGTAGCATAAGCCAGATAAGCAGGGATTTAAAGGAAAAGGAGAGATTTTTTTATTATTTATTTTTTTATTTTTTTATAAGTGCTCACGGAAGAGATGAGTTTTCAGTTGTCTTTTGAATGCTGTCAGGGATACTGCATTCCGGATGAGGGTGGGCAGATCATTCCACCAGCATGGTACCGTGAATGAGAATGTTCTGGAGAGTGATTTTGAGGCTCTCTGTGATGGTACGAGCCGTCGCTCATTGATTGATTGTAGCCTTCTGGATGTAGACTTGTAGTTGTGAGTGGAAGTAGGAGGGAGCTGATCCTGTAGTCAATCTGTAAGCAAGTGTCAACACCTTGAACTTGATGCGAGCAGCGAGTGGTAGCCACTGCAGAGAGATAAACAGGAGTGATGTGGGCCCTTTTGGGCTCGTTGCAGACCAGACAAGCTGCAGGATTCTGGATCATTTGTAGAGGTTTAGTTGCACATGATGGAAGTCCAGCCAGAAGAGCATTGCAGTAATCAAGCCTAGAAATGACCAGGGCCTGGACGAGAAGTTGTGTTGCATGCTCAGTGAGGAAAGGCCTGATCTTCCTGATGTTGTGCATAGCAAACCTGCATGATCGAGCTTTCTTTGTGATGTGGTCTGTGAAGGTCAGCTGATCATCAAAGATTACTCCAAGATTTCTGACTGACCTTGATGGGGTGATTGAGGAAGAATCTAGCTGGATAGTGAAGTCGTGCTGTAGAGACGGATTGGCAGGGAGGATGAGAAGCTCAGTCTTTGCCAGGTTGAGCTGTAGGTGATGTTCCTTCATCCATGCCGAGATGTCCGCCAGACAGCTTGAGATCCGTACAGCTACTGTGGGATCATCTGGTTGAAATGAGAGGTAGAGCTGGGTGTCATCAGCATAGCAATGGTAAGAGAAACCATGTGCCTGTATGATGGGTCCCAGTGATGTGGTGTAAATGGAGAAGAGGAGCGGTCCAAGAACTGAACCCTGGGGAACCCCTGTGGTCAGTTGATGTGCTTTGGATACCTCACCTCTCCATGTGATCCTGAAGGACCTACCTGTGAGATAGGACTCAAACCAGTGGAGAGGAGTGGTGAGAGGGTGGACAGAAGGATCTGATGGTTCACAGTGTCGAAGGCAGCAGACAGATCCAGGAGGATGAGAACTGATGATTTGGAAGCAGCTTTTGCGATCCGCAGGGCTTCGGTGACCGACAGCAATGCAGTCTCGGTTGAATGCCCTTTCTTGAAGCCAGATTGGTTGACATCCAGCTGGTTGTTCAGAGACAGGAAAGATGATACTTGGTTGAAAGCAACTCGTTCAAGTGTTTTCGCAATGAATGGTAGGAGAGAGACAGGTCTGGAATTCACTAAAAGTGACATGTTTAACGTTGTTTTTTAAGCAGTGGAGTTACCCGAGCCTGCTTGAATGCTGTAGGGAAAATGCCAGTGTGGAGGGATGAGTTGATGATGTGTGTGAAAGCTGGTAGAAGTGTGGGAGAGATTGCTTGTAGAAGGTGTGAGGGGATGGGGTCCAGAGGGCAGGTGGTAGGATGACTAGAGAGGAGAAGTTTAGATACTTCATCCTCGGTTAGTGGAGTGAAGTAGGAGAGAAGGTTGTTGGCTGTGGGAGAGGTTAGTCTGGGTTCCTGTGTGTGTGAAGCTGAGAACTGACTGCTGATAGTTGTAGTTTTGTTAGTGAAGAAGTTAGTGAAGTTAGTTTTGTTAGTGAAGAAGCAAAATCATCAGCAGTTAGCGAGGAGGTAACTGATTAATCCACTCTTACTTACTCCTACCCTGAGAGGCTTAATAAGTACTGTCCCTGAAGTGGAACATATTGAGAACCAGAACAGAACACCCAACCCATCCCTAACGTTACTCTCAGGCTGTGTGGCATCTCTTTTTTCCTCATAGATCTGTGACTAGCTGCCCTGATGCTGACAGCACCAGTCAGTCTGTCTTTGTTTGATACTGGTGAAAAATAAAGTGCAAACGTGATTATGTAGGTCTCAGATTAGTAGGTTAATGTTATCGTTAGTTTAGCTACCATAGTGACATACTGCATTCTTTCCATTCGGGAATGCTAACATGAGCTATCGCTAGCAGATACAAACCTTCATAGTCAAATATGTATGAGGAGGCGTATAGCTTAAATCCCTTGTCCATTTTGGAGGCAGAAGTTTTAGATGTCAACCTACATATGCGATGGACATCAGATATGCTCATTTTGGGTAATTCCTGAAGGCATCTAGAGTAAAACAGTGCCATATGCAACGTAGCGTGGTACAGCGGACCTGAACTGGATGTGGTGACACCTGTTTCGCAGAATGCGGAAGTTGCGCATAGAGCCTATTATTCCCAGTAGCAACGGTGAAACACCCGGAATAGCCCTCCGCGCATCTAGGAAATGACACAGCGGTCGTGTTAGTTCTACGGCCGACGTTGCCATTGGCGACGTGTTTTGATTGGAGCCCCGCCCCAGCAAGGCTAGAAGCACTGACGGGTAACCGGCTCGTGGAGGATAGGTGAGAGGTCATTATAGTTATGGGCTGTGACTCCGTGGTGCTCTGGGGCAGCTCTCCGTGCTGTGTTGGGTGTAAGAGGAGGAAAAAGCTCTTTTTGTGAAGGGATACGTGTTCTTATTGTGGAACTCACACAAACAGACACAGCATTTACACAAACATTGCATTTGTCGCCTGCAGCAACACAGGGGACACGATGCAGAACACGGCGCTTGGAGGCGGGGCTCCAGCGAACTCTCTCCTCCTCTTGACTCAGGATGAAGGCTTGGTAGCCGAGGATGGCACGCTGACTTTCTCGCAGTTCAGGCTTCTCCTCTGACTCTGACGCTACCTTCCAATCCCTGTCCACTGCTTGCAGCGAACATCCGGTTCGGGCCGGGCTGTCTAGCCGGTCCCTGAACGGGGCAAGGCGCTGAGGAAGAGCTAGATCTCGACAAGGGCTGGAGTGAGTGACGGGGCATCACGTGTCTCATCGCTTTCACGCGCTTCTGTGTCTTGGAGAAATGCGCCGGAGGGAGTGACTGGAGTGTTATGGAGCATTTTCCGGTCCGCGTCCTTCAGGTCAGCTAGGGTTAACCACAGGTGCCTGTTAAGGAAGCTCATGAAACCCATGGAGCAGCCAATGGCCTGAGCGGAACGCTTGGTCGCCATAAGCGCATGGTTCATCGCCGCACGCAGATCCTTGATGACGTCAGCGTCTGCGACACCGCCATCCAGGGACTGCTGAAGTTTGGCCAGGAACACCTGCAGTATGGCCATTGAGTGAAGAGCAGATCTTCGCCTCCAGGTGGGGGATGGCCCACCAGCTGGTGGCAGTGGGCCTCGTCCTTATTATAGTTCCAGGCCAAACTTATAGCTCGAACCATATCCATCCTGGTTCTTAGGGCGCGCACCAGCACCTTGGCACAGAGGGCCCACGTGGAGTCCGTGAAGGCCGCCTCGGCGTGGGCGAGGCCCAGGCAGACGACGCAGAACTCATGTTCGTTAGGCGGGTTGATGGGGTTCGCACAAATCTGGCAAGTTAAAGCCATCGATGCTAAGAGAAAAAGATTCCTAGTCCTCCTGGTGTAGCTTCCACGATGGCAGCATGAAGAAAGAGATTCTGACGCAATTGTCGCGCCCATGGATTTTATACTGCCCACGAGCCTGTCAGTATTTGCATACTTCACGACAATTGGCCAGCTGTTCCACGCTGGCGTTAGCCCATAAGATTTCAACAAAAGTGGAGAGGGTGTTCCCGCAGCGTTGCAACGCAATGTAGAGTTACCGCTCTCGAAAGGGAACCAGATTGATTATCAGAGATGGCAGAGTCTCATGTTGTGCTTTCAGTGAATTATCATTCCAGTGTGTTTTGCTTTAAAACATGAGCTCTGTCATATTCTGTGATTGTTTATGAAAATCTCGAGCCCTCATGCATTGTGCTGTGTGAAATACAGACTGAACGTAACTTCAAAACCTCCCATCGCTGTATGGCCTGATGATAGGTGACGGTTGAGAAACCTTTTATTTCTTAACAAGTTACAAAAATAATGTTAGAATATTGACACTGACATACAGTATAGCCCAGTGTTTCTCAACTGGTGGGTCGAGACTGCAACTGTAGCAGCAAGGTGTGATTCATCGTGGGGGTTGTAGGCGAAGCATGGGAGGAGTCTGACAGGAAAGCTCTGATATTCCTGCTAGCTCTGATATTTTCATGTTGATTGCCAATTTGGTTGATTAAGGTGTAATGTCTAATTCTTAGAAATTGGGTGCAAAGTGAGATGAGGTGGATGTCTCCAGAGGCAGATCTAGCCAACCGTGCAACAGAGCACACGGCCAGTGAAATTTGGAGTTAATGGTTTCTATTGTTGCCACGAAGATGCATCTATAATAAGAAGGAACATAAATTATTCTAGCTTGATGCTTAATGCTTTGATCTCTGGGCTGTGAGTCACAGTCAGCAGCTTCCAGGAGATATGTCCCTCCCCAGCGGTTTGTGAGGGTATTAATCCCCCTAGAGCCTGAAAAACACATCCACCTACGCAATCTTGATCATATTCTGAATTAAGAAATTATTATAATGCAGCCAACGATAATTTACAGGGATAATAAATATTTACTTTACCTTCCAAGTCTTTCGTTCATTTATCATGTGACAGACGTGTCATGAATGACTTTTCACTAGTAGTTTGGATTACTATTCTGGATTACCCTCAAATAAAGGCTGCATTTGGATCTTCATCCCTGTGTCTCCAAGCAGTATGTTTCAGAAGACTTAGCCAGTATGGATCCAGCAGTCACCCTTTCCAGAGACTTTCTGGACATTGCTAATACCACTGACCTCCTGGACTTTGCTTTGATTGACTTCTTTTGCTATGGACTAAATAACCTGTTACAATCCACTCTCATCCGTGATGGTCCTCGACAATCACTGAGTGAGTTCCTAGATCAGAGGTCCTGCTCCTAGAGGGCCATTGTCCTGCAGAGTTTAGTTCCCACCCTAATCAAACACACCTGAATCAGCTCATCAAGCTATTCAGGATTACTTGAAAATACAAAGGCAGGTGTGCTGAAGCAGGTTGGAACTAAACTCTGCAGGACAGTGGCCCTCCAGGAGCAGGATTGAAGACCTTTGTCCTAGATTATGCCAGATAAGTGGTCTCCAGCAATGCCGTCACGACTATTCAACTCTGCTGTGGTGGTGTGATCAACTCTGCACCCCAAAACTACACCCTTGAATAATTGGCTTCTATATCAGTCCTTCCAGAAAAACGTGGAGTTTTTTTGTGATTGTTGCGGGCAAAAATCCTTGATTATGCGGCATGTTTTCTTAAAAAATGCGATGGAATATGCAGGCTATTTATGCAATTTTATGCGATGAAATTGCGGGAACTTCCAAAAATTGCGGGAACTTGAAAAAACTGATGAAAAAGAGAGAGAAAAAAGTAATTCCCCAACACCTTGTTCTCACTAGGCTACTACCTTAATGTAAAGAGTAATTTCTTATTATTGTACTTCCTATGATAAGCAAGCATACCACATAACAGAAAGTTCTGGCAATATTTAAGTTCCCATCTTGTTTTATTTCAAACCTTAATTAACATATGGCAAAACACACAACGTACAAAACATTGATGAGTCAAACATGTTCAGTAGCTTTACAAAAGGAATATGCTAAAAAAATAAAATGTGTGCTTTCTGTTTTACAGAGGTAGCTATACAAAACATACATCTTCTGTTAAAATAAGTGTTTCCAATGCACAAAGTGCAATATCTCACTGTAACAAATTTATATACTAATATAATTAGGGCCGAGCACCGATGGTGTGAGGACCCTCTTGGAATTGCTCCGTTTATTAGGGCCCAAGCCTTGAAAAGGCGAAGGCCCTATTGTTTTCCTTAGGATTATTACGGCCCAAGCCTTGAAAAGGCGAAGGCCCTATTGTTCTCCTTAGGGATTATTTATTATTCTTCCGACTTCTTCTTCTTTTTTAATAGGGCCCAAGCCTTGAAAAGGCGAAGGCCCTATTGTTTTCCTTAGGATTATTAGGGCCCAAGCCTTGAAAAGGGGAAGGCCCTATTGTTTTCCTTAGGATTATTTATTAGGGCCCAAGCCTTGAAAAGGCGAAGGCCCTATTGTTTTCCTTAGGATTATTTATTAGGACCCAAGCCTTGAAAAGGCGAAGGCCCTATTGTTTTCCTCAGGATTATTTATTATTCTTCCGACTTATTAGGGCCCAAGCCTTGAAAAGGCGAAGGCCCTATTGTTTTCCTTAGGATTATTAGGGCCCAAGCCTTGAAAAGGCGAAGGCCCTATTGTTTTCCTTAGGATTATTAGGGCCCAAGCCTTGAAAAGGCGAAGGCCCTATTGTTTTCCTTAGGATTATTAGGGCCCAAGCCTTGAAAAGGCGAAAGCCCTATTGTTTTCGTTAGGATTATTTATTATTAGGGCCCAAGCCTTGAAAAGGCGAAGGCCCTATTGTTTTCCTTAGGATTATTAGGGCCCAAGCCTTGAAAAGGCGAAGGCCCTATTGTTTTCGTTAGGATTATTTATTATTCTTTATTAGTCAAGTCAAGTCAAGTGTATTTATATAGCGCTTTTCACAATATAAATTGCATCAAAGCAGCTTCACAATATCAATCAAATAACATAACAATGTTTGTTTCTTAGTGAAAAAAACATCCACGTTTGGTAGGGCTGATCAATGGTATTAATGCTTGGTTAATTAATTTGAATATCCCCAACTGAGCAAGCCAAAGGCAAGAGTGGCAAGGAACCGAAAAACTCCATCAAGTGACCTACTGGTGTCCTAAAACTCCATCAGGTGACCTAATGGAGAGAAAAAAAAAACCTTGGGAGAACCCAGGCTCAGTCGGGGGCCAGTTCTCCTCTGGCGTTTATGAACTAGAGGGCGGATTTACAGTGTTTTTGGCCCGGTTTGGCCTTGGCGAGGAAACGAATTTATGGCAAATAATGGAAACAGGAAGTGTGTTATAACTTCTGCATACATTAACTGATCTTGATGAAACTTGAACAGTGTGTTCGCTGTAAGAGGCCGATCACATGGATGTGACTATTGTGAGTCAAAGTTATAGCGCTACCAACGGGCAGCAGGAAGTGTGTCACTTTCAAAATGCTTTGAAATCACCCTCTTATTTTTACCCGATTTGCTTAAAACTGTATGTGTATAATGTAAACACACGGCAGATTTAGACCTGTGAAGGGATTATTGATATCTTAGATACTGTTGCCGTGGTAACGCATTAAACTTTAAGATTCTTTTTTGATGCTTTTGAGACTCTTAGCATACTTGAAATTGCATGAAACTCGACAGACACATCACATTTATTAGCCAGTAGACATGTGCAAAGTTTCAGAACAGCTGGACACCTTTCTAATTTACACTTATTAGCTCAGACCAACAGGAAGTCAGATATTTTGGTTTGAATGTGGATGTTTTGGAGAATTTTCTCTTCCTCTCTCTCTGACCCTACGTCTCTCCGTGTGTTTGAGGGAAGGGGGGTTTGTCTGCTGAGTGAGAATGCTTTTATTTTATGCTTTTTATGCTTTTGTTTTTCAAGGTTTTGGGGCCCTTAACGTGCTCGAAAACTCTTGAAACTTTGCACACAGGTCAGAACCCGCGGCCATCAGGGCCGGGCTGAAGATGGTACCCGGGCGTGGCAGAGGGGCTCGACAGCACCCCCTGGAACGGGATTCGAACACTTGTCCATATACCAAACATGCTTGCATGTAATAATATGAAACTCAGTACACTTATAGATCTCATCGGGCCGAACAACTTTCGTGCTCTAAGTTTTACGACAGCTCAACAGGAAGTCAGCTATTATGGGTTGTTTGGAAAATGCATGCTTTTATTTTTTATATACTTCTCCTAGAGAATTAATCCAAACACCACGAAACTCGGTCAGCGTGAAGTCAAGACATTGAGGATGCTAAATTGCGAACGGATTTTTGATATCTCGAACGGTTTGGCCGTGGCGAGGAAATGAATTTATGACTAAAAAAGGACACATAAAGTGTGTTATAACTTAGTTAATTTTACCTACAGTTACAAAACTCTGCGTGTATAATGTTCTCGTCAAGCCGAACAACTTTCTAATTTATTGTCATTAGCTCAGACCAACAGAAAGTCAGATATTGTAGTTTGAATGTGGATTCTGAGAATTTTCTCTCCCTCTCTCTGACAGAGAGAATGCACCCTGCCATTCTGTATGTGTGTGTGTGTGTGTGTCTGTATGAGGAGGGGGAGGGGAGGGGGTATCTTCGGGTGATAGTTTAAACACAAAGTCATTCATGGGGCCATACTGCCCTCTTGTGTCCAAAATTGTATTTATACGCACTTTTATTCATTTATTACCTGTATTACGCACACACACAGTTCGATCGCACCCGCGCCTCTCTCTCTCTCTCTCTCTCTCTCTCTCTCTCTCTCTCTCTCTCTCACACACACACACGCACACACACACACACACACACACACAGTTCGTTCGCTCCCGCGCCTCTCTCTCTGTCTCACGCACACACACAGTTTGATTGCGCCCGCGCCTCTCTCTCTCCCACACACGCACACACACAGTTCGATCGCGCCCGCGCCTCCGTCTCTCTCTCTCTAATGTGCTATATTAGATCAATGTTTTCCTTAAAAATTTTATGCACACTACATTTATTCTCATCAGATTTATAAATTATTATATAAAATAATACTACCATTAAAAAAAACACATTTGATTTTCTATTTTAATCAATGTAGAATGTGTAACTTAAAAATAAACAGATTAGTGCTCTGTTTGAGGACAAGAAATTAAAACCAATGCAATATGATGAATGTCCAAAAGATGGCACTCACAGACTGTTTTTAAACGAGGTTGGATAAATATTTTTTGCTTTTAAACTGTGTGTGTGGGTGTTGGTGTGTGTGGGTGAGATTTTGGTTGGGGGACAGTTGTAGGTTACAGTTTGAGTTTATAGTTTGACAAAAGCACTTTGTGTTTTATTGTGAGTGTACATAAATATAAGTAAACACTTTGCAGTTTGAATTTACATCCTCGATGAACAAAATGACGGAGTATGTTTTTGTGTAACAGTTCAATCGCACCCACACCTCACCTCACCCACACACACACCAAACACACACACACACACACACACATACACACACACACACACACACACACACACACACACACACACACACACACACACACACACACACACACACACACACACACATATTGGAACGTGAGTGAAGTACAAAGCCTATAATAAAGAATAGTTTAGCATCCAAATACATCACAAATGTTGAAACAGTTTGATTCTAATGAGAGAGTTACATGAGCCTAACACCACTTACTTTCACTTTCGCTTTACATTATTTCGGTTACTTCTTGTTTATAGTTTTTAAAAATTCTTGTTCTGTTCTGAATATCATTCAATTTAAACAATTGCTTGTGTAATATTTTGAGTGTATCATCAAATCAGAATAATTATCTCGGTTTCCCTAGTTATTTATTTTTATTTTTTCATTTTACTAAACAGGTAAGGCAAGTAATATTCTCTGTCTTTATATATGTATATCTATCTATCTATCTATATATATGAATTATAAATAACTTATTTCTGTATAAAATAAAAATTTCCTAATAATCCAGACCAACCAGAGCACACTATTCCTACAACATCATCAGTGCTGAAGCGGAACTACCAGAGCCGTTCGGCAGAGGGGGAGCAGATGCAGCATATGTGTTGTATCGAGGCAGGGTCAGGCCAGGGGAATCCATTTGCAGCTTTTTATTAAGAATGGTCAAGACAGGCAGGGAGAACAATGGCAAACAGGGCAGAACAGAAAAGGCAGAGACAAACCAGGTTGAGAAGCAAAGCAAAAAGACCTCCAGATAAATACTGGGCTTCTGGATTTACACATTTAAGTGCTGCAAAACATATTGACCTAAAAATTATTCTAAATTTAAATGATCTCATATATGTGGCTATTGTGGTTCACGATCATAGGCCCTGTCCCCAAATGGCACACTTCATATGAATTTTCGGTCTTGTGTACTTATTTCATGTGTCTGTTAAATCAATGAGACCATAGGCTGTCTCATTTTTCATTTTAGGTTTCAGAAGGCTGCTCACGCATACTTTGTGGTTGATATGTGCCCTCGATGCGCTCTTTTGCAGAGGCCACACTGATGCAAGCTCTACAGCACACTTCTTTTCAACAGTCAAAGCGGGGTTAAGTTTTTGCACGTCGTGCACAATAACCCTAAAGGCGGTGCCACCGGCTTGGGCCTGCAATCGCTGCTCGCAGCTATATTTATTATTTGACTACCTTTTGGGCACTCTTGGGACCCTTAACGTGCTCGAAAACTCTTGAAACTTTGCACACGGGTCAGAACCCGCGGCCATCAGGGCCGGGCTGAAGATGGTACCCGGGCGTGGCAGGGGGGCTCGACAGCGCCCCCTGGAACGGGATTGGAAAACATGTCCATATATCAAACACGCTTGCATGAATTAATCTGAAAATCGGTACACATATAGATCTCATCGTTTCATATATCCTTCGTACTCTTACTTTTTACGCCAGCCCAACAGGAAGTCGGCTATTATGGGTTGTTTGGAAACTCGTGCTCAGGAATTCGATATACTCCTCCTAGGGAATTCACCCGATCGTCACCAAACTCGGTGTGCATGAAATCAAGACATTGAGGATGAAAAATTGCCAGGGGATTTTTGATATCTCGAACGGTTTGGCCGTGGCGAGGAAACGAATTTATGGCGAATAATGGAAACAGGAAGTGTGTTATAACTTCTGCATACATTGACTGATCTTGATGAAACTTCAGCAGTGTGTTCGCTGTAAGAGGCCGATCACATGGATGTGACTATTGTGAGTCAAAGTTATAGCGCCACCAACTGGCATTAGGAAGTGTGTCACTTTCAAAATGCTTTGAAATCACCCTCTTATTTTTACCCGATTTGCTTCAAACTTTATGTGTATAATGTAAACACACGGCAGATTTAGACCTGTGAAAGGATTATTGAAATCTTAGATACTGTTGCCGTGGTAACGCATCAAACTTTAAGATTCTTTTTTGATGCTTTTGAGACTCTTAGCATACTTGAAATTGCATGAAACTCGACAGACACATCACATTTATTAGCCAGTAGACATGAGCAAAGTTTCAAAAACGGGCGTGGTGCAGGGGCTCAGTAGCGCCGCCTTTTGACAAAAGAGGGGGAGTTAGGTCTATACTTTTATCTACAATCTTAAAACTCAGTATGCATATTGTTCATATCGAGCTGGACAACTTTCTAATTTAAAGTCATTAGCTCAGACCAACAGGAAGTCAGATATTTTGGTTTGAATGTGGATGTTTTGGAGAATTTTCTCTTCCTCTCTCTCTGACCCTACGTCTCTCCATGTGTTTGAGGGGAGGGGGATTTGTCTGCTGAGTGAGAATGCTTTTATTTTAGTTTTTCAAGGTTTTGGGGCCCTTAACGTGCTCGAAAACTCTTGAAACTTTGCACACAGGTCAGAACCCGCGGCCATCAGGGCCAAGCCGAAGATGGTACCCGGGCGTGGAAGGGGGGCTCGACAGTGCCCCCTGGAACGGGATTCGAACACTTGTCCATATATCAAACATGCTTGCATGTAATAATATGAAACTCGGTACACTTATAGATCTCATCGGGCCGAACAACTTTCGTGCCCTAAGTTTTACGACAGCTCAACAGGAAGTCAGCTATCATGGGTTGTTTGGAAAATGCATGCTTTTATTTTTGATATACTTCTCCTAGAGAATTAATCCAAACACCACGAAACTCAGTCAGCATGAAGTCAAGACATTGTGGATGCTAAATTGCGGACGGATTTTTGATATCTCGAACGGTTTGGCCGTGGCGATGAAATGAATTTATGACTAAAAAAGGACACATAAAGTGTGTTATAACAGATAATTTTACCTACAGTTACAAAACTTGGCGTATATATTGTTCTCATCAAGCCGAACAACTTTCTAATTTACATCCTTTAGCTCCGACCAACAGAAAGTCAGATATCGTGGCTTGAATGTGGATTCTGTGAATTTTCTCTCCCTCTCTCTCTCTGACAGAGAGAATGCACCTTGCCATTCTGTGTGTGTGTCTGTGTGTGTCTGTGTGAGGAGGGGGAGGGGGGTATCTTCGGGTAATACTTTAAACACAAAGTCATTCATAGGGCCATACTGCCCTCTTGTGTCCAAAATTGTATTTATTCGCACTTTTATTCATGTATTACCTGTATTACGCACACACACAGTTCGATCGCACCCGCGCCGCTCTCTCTCTCACAAGCGCACACACACACAGTTCAATCGCGCCCGAGTCTCTCTCTCTCTCTCTCTCTCTCTCTCTCTCTCACACACACACACACACAGTTCGATCGCGCCAGCGCCTCTCTCTCTGTCTCACGCACACACAGTTCGATCGCGCCCGCGCCTCTCTCTCTCGCACACATGCACACACACACACAGTTCGATCGCGCCCCGCGCCTCTCTCTCTCACACACACATGCACACACACACACAGTTCGATCGCGCCTACGCCTCTCTCTCTCTCTCTCTCTCTCTCTCTCTCTAATATGCTACATTAGATCAATATGTTTTCCCTAATTTTATCCACACTAACTTTATTCTCATCAGAATTATAATTTATTGTATAAAATAATACTACTATTAAAAAAACACATTTGATTTTCTATTTTAATCAATCTAGAATGTGTAACTTAAAAATAAACAGATTAGTGCTCTGTTTGAGGACAAGAAATTAAAACCAATGCAATATGATGAATGTCCAAAAGATGGCACTCACAGACTGTTTTTAAATGCAGTTGGATAAATATTTTTTCTTTTAAACTGTGTGTGTGGGGGGGGGGGGGGTCAGATTTTGGTTGGGGGACAGTTGTAGGTTACAGTTTGAGTTTATAGTTTGACAAAAGCACTTTGTTGTGTTTTATTGTCAGTGTACATAAATATAAGTAAACACTTTGCAGTTTGAATTTATGTCCTCTATGAACAAAATGACGGAGTATGTTTTTATGTGTAACAGTTCAATCGCACCCGCACCTCGCCCATACACACACACACCACACACACACACACATATTGGAACGTGAGTGAAGTACAAAGCCTATAATAAAGAATAGTTTAGCATCCAAATACATCGCAAATGTTGAAACAGTTTGATTCTAATGAGAGAGTTACGTGAGCACAACACCACTTACTTTCACTTTCGCTTTACATTATTTCGGTTACTTCTTGTTTATAGCTTTTTAAAATTCTTGTTCTGTTCTGAATATCATTAAATTTAAAGGATTGCTTGTGTAATATTTTGAGTGTATCCTCAAATCTGTCAGGCCAGGGGAATCCATTTGCAGCTTTTTATTAAGAATGGTCAAGACAGGCAGGGTGAACAATGGCAAACAGGGCAGAACAGAAAAGGCAGAGACAAAGCAGATTGACAGGCAAAGGACAAAGACCTCCAGATAAATACTGGGCTTTTGGATTTACACATTTAAGTGCTGCAAAACATATTGACCTACAAATTATTCTAAATTTAAATGATCTCATATATGTGGCTATTGTGGTTCACGATCATAGGCCATAGATCATAAGCAATACTCAGGTGTCTATTTCTTTCTTTCGTTTTTCGACCGCATGATGGGATGCTCCGGCGGTTGCGGTATACCACCCAGAGTGTGTGGCGCAGACATTTTTGAACCACCTTTTCCAGGTCATTCCCCATCTCGGGTGAGCAGCGTGGAACTGCTCAGTCGCAATAGAAGCTGCCGAGGCAATGTGCTGCTCCATCCCACAGTTGCAACGACCATCACTCCATTGCCGCCTGTGTGCATGGTTTGGCTAGGCACTCCTAGCTACATCCTTGGCCTGTGCCTACCACCATTCCATATCGCCACAGGACTTCTTAGGAGTCAGGGGAACAAGGGAAGCAAGAAGCATGCACATAGGTAAGGATTAAGGTGGAGGTGCAGGTATGAATTCCACACTCCCACCATCTTGGCTCCTTCTAGAAGGATCTCCAGTGGCATGAGAGAACCCATGACGACCTTCGTCTGAAAGGAGTTGCATGGGGCTGCCGGTAGCCCGGTCTGCTGGGTTCCGCCTGTGCCTGTCCCCAAAAGGCAGATTTGTCATCAGGGTTTACTCCCCTAGCCACTGTACCCCTCCGGGTTTACCCACGTGGCAGTGGGGCTGCCTTCTTCAGACTTTTCCGCCATTTTGGTGGTTCTCTTACACCCACCATTTTCCGGGGGCTCCATCGTTGGGGAGTTTGGGATCACTCTTTGTCTGGCCTCTACCCTTTGACCTGTTCGGCATGGGAGGCCCTACCAGGAGTACAAGACTCCCGCCGACATAGCTCTAGGGGTCACCGAGACACGCAAAGTGCCCCACCACGATAAGGTGGTGATCCGTCCGGACACCACACGCACACACAGACACACAGACACACACACACAGCCCCTCCCCTCCGTGCACACTGCGTCTCCATGAAAACGAGGCTTCGACGTTGAAAGCAAGTTTGCGAAAGTTTGGTATCTCGTGAACACCTTAACGCAATCACACATTAAAAAGTGGTGTAAAAATATTTTAAATTCTGAATACAATTTTGTCAGTGTCTTAATGTCGACCCGAGAAGCGATTGCGCCTTCTTTAGAAAGTTAACTAGTCGCAATTTTGAGGTAAAATGCACTTGGGTTGTCGATGTCAAGACACAAACGTTATATAAGCTGTGATTCAAATATTAAATAATGTTATGTCATTATTTTACTCTAACACTGAATGTTTGCTGCTTCAATCCAGATGAGTATTGTATAGCCTATGGTAAATTTAGTATAGGGTGTGAAAAATATACAGCTGTGGGCAAGGCTTGACATTAACACCCGCCAAATGCGGGTGGATTTCAGCGGTGGCGTGTAACGCAGTCACTCCTATATAGTTGTCAAAATGATTTTTCGATACATATCGATACTGTAATATCTGAAACTCTTCGGCAGAATACACAAAACCAGCTGCGCGTTCACGCTCTCTCATCTCTCCGACAGCGAGTGATACAAAAACCACGTCCCTTTACTCACTTGTTTCATTTGCTTCGGATGAATATTGTTGATGTTCCAAGGCTTGAATTTTGGCGTGGGATTGCACGTATTGAGCATAATTTTACTCATTCCCACAGATTTTGTTCTCACACCCAAAGTGTGCATTAAGACAAGTATATTGGCTAAGCTATATAAAACAGTATAATGTGTCCGTGCGTCAGGTCTTAAAGTAACAGCAGCCTAATATACCGATTGCCAAATTATGATGAGATAATATAAAAAAAATATATATGGCAGTTTTTCAATAAGGTATCGATTTCAAAATTGTGGCCAGTGAAAATGCTGAGTGGCTAGTCACTTTGGAAAACCACTAGCCACAGTGGTTGGTGAGCAAAATAGTTAATGTCAAGCCCTAGCTGTGGGATTTGTATAGGGTGTGAATTTTATATAGACGATGTGTAGATTTTTGGTACCGCGTGTGGATTTTGTAAGGTAAAGAAAATTCAATTTGAATTTTTTCCTGGCACACGTCACTTACACATTTTGCACTTACTGAGGAGTCTTGTGTAGATTGTTTACATATTTGTGCCCATATGTACATTTTATGTAGCCTACTGCTTTTATTGTTGAATATTTATTTCAAAAATTGTATGATGTTTTTGTAGAGTTATTATTACACAATTCTTTTTCTGACCTTTCTGAATCTTGCCCCTGACAAATAACCCAAATTACAAAAAAAGACTAAAACTAATACTAAAACTAAACTAAAACTAAGCATTTTTTTAAAAAAAATAAAAAATAAACTAAAATAGCAAAACCACTTTAAAAACTAATTGAATTTAATAACTAAACTGAATTTGAAAACAAAAATTCAAAACGAAATAAAAATAAAAACTAATGAAAAATGCAAAACTATAATAACTTTGCCTCTCACACACTTTATCATAACGAGAGAAGTGCTCGGATGCGGCATCTCAATATTTAATTCCTCAGAATTAAATGTGGCCAAAGAACAGCCAGACAATATATTAATACAAGCATTTGATATATTGCAACGAATATCTGATTTCTCATATATTATCATTTAATTCATCAGCAATAAACACAGCCAAATATCAATCAGACAATAAAACACGGTCTGGATGACAGGCTGTTTAAATCTTTCATAAAATCAGTTTGGCATGCCTGTAACACAGCCATGATGTACAGCGCAGTACCAGCCTGACCCGTTGAAAATGCATGTGATAATGCGATCCCAGGGGAGGGAAAGCCCGCAAGCGTCTCTCCAATCTGAGGCAGCATCATATAATTGCGTGCCTTCGCACCTACTAATCCTTCCCAAAGAAGTAACACAAAACGTATCAAAATCGATTCCTGGCCACATGTCCAAGCGCCATTGTTTTTTTGTTTGTTTTTGTTTTTGTTTTTTGGTGAGTTGTGAGGATCACTGTCAAGTCCAACTCCCGTTTACTCCCATTTTCATAGTTACCCCTATTAAATCCAGTAATGTTGCAGGATATTTTGCCACTCGGGGCGTGTTCTGGCGGGAAAATGACATCAATGCATACGTTCTATTACCCTATATTATAATATAGGTAGATTTAAATCCGGCTGATCACAGTTAACTTATCATAAGGTTGGCCAACAATATCAACGTGTTAATTAATTTGTACTTTTACCAACAATTCGCAATAAAGTTATATCATATATCACTAATCATGCAGGCTGAAATCTGCAGGGTTCATTTCTTGTACACTTTCAGCATCAAGTGGACTTAAAAAGCAGAGCCAATAGTGGGCCCTGAGGAAGAGATGGCGACATATAATTTAATATTTATAACTAGAATAATTTCATAATCAGAAAGAGCTTTATTGTTAAGTGTGCTTGCACACACCAGGAATTTACCTTGGCATCAAAGCAATTTGTCTTCCAAGTATGTAATTTTATTGTAATGAACTATTGGAATTGTGCATTGATTAGAAATTCAATTAAATACTTCTCTGTACCTCTAATCGGTACACAAAAAAATCTATTTTCATCATTCAAAATGACATGAAATAGACGCTTCGGTTTCACTTCATTTGGATGGTCCCTTTAACACATTCTGTTGACTATAAGTAACATTGCACCTACATGTCTACTAACTCTCATTAGAGTGGGAGTAGAGTATTAGTAGACTGGTAGGGTTAGGGTTAGAGTAAGTTGACATGTAGTTGCATAGTTACTTATAGTCAGTAGACTGTCTGTTGGAGGACCATCACAATGAAGAGTTATCAGATAAAGCAGACAGTACACTAATACTCTAATGACAGTTAGTTGACATGTAGTTGCAAAGTTACTTAGTCACCAGAATGTTCAAAAGGGACCATCAAAATAAAGTGGTACCGAAGCTTCCACGTGGTGTAAATATAAGACAAATCAATTTAACAAATCTTCAGTCCAGTTTCAGAACAGATCAGGGTTCACATGCATTAGAAATCATCCATGTTGAGTTGAACATGACCTCACACGTTTATAAACATGTTCCTCAAGATGCGCTGAAAGGTCGCATTATGATAGACAGTCCCTGCATTACAGAAACACTTACACAATCATAATAATTATATACAAATCTAATGAAAAAATGTGCAGACTCTTGTAAAATGATTCATGAGTGTTTTAATTTGCCATTACAACAGGAGCTAAACAATTTTAAGATACTTGTGAGCAGCTGAATAAATCAGAATAGGGTGTTAGCAGTGCAAATGCAGGAGAATGACTGGGGATACATTATAAAAACTGGTTTAGCACACGGAAAACGTAAAAAACAAAAAAACACTAGTTTAGTAGGAGACAGTTTTTGGAAAACATAACACTCACTGGATAGACACATGTCACGGAGATGAACCCAAACGCAGACAGTATACAATAAGACACGGTTTAATGACAAAAACAGGAAAACAAAACCCATGAGAGGGCAAAACAGATGGAACACAGAATACCTGACTGACTAGACTAAACTGGGAAACAAATGAACAAGAAAACAAACAAGACTTCACGAGATGCTAACAATGACTAGATGTACAGCGGGTACTCACGATCAACGTATAACAATGAACCGACACAAGACAGCAAACACAAGGGGATTAAATAGGAAGACTAATCAAACATAACAGGTGACACGGGTGAAACACTAATGACAGAATCAGGATAACAAGGGGGCGGGGTAACGAGACAACACAAGCACATGACCAAAACACAAGGCCATGTGCTTGCACACAGAACATTGGTCTGTCATGATCCTGCCAAAAATACTAGAACTCACAGACCTGATGGCAGAATCATGACAGTACCCCCTCCTTAAAGAGCGGCTACCAGACGCTCCCCAAGGAGACATTAAACGCGGGACAAGACTGACAGAGACATAGACCAGACCCAACAAAACATGACAAATAATAACAGGGGCATACAAGCGTGAACAATGACCGGGTTAGGGTGAAACATCAGAAAAAAATAAACAAGGAAGGGGAGGCGGAGGGACAACAGAGTCTTTGAGCGAGAGTCCAGGGTGGGTGGGCGGGACGGTGATCATGGAACTACAGGGTGTGGGCTTAGGACGGGGGACCCGAACGGACTTGGGTGGAGTGGTGTGAGTAGACGGAGAAACAGTCCTAGGTTGAACCATGACGGGGGAAACAAACGGGAGTCCGGGGACTTCTGACGGGGAACATGGTTGGTGACGGGACAGGACTGGGTGCCGCGCTCACGGTGACCGGCTCTGGAACAGCGCTTGCCGTAGCGGGCCCTGGAACAGCGCTTGCCGTAGCGGGCCCTGGAACAGCGCTTGCCGTAGCGGGCCCTGGAACAGCGCTTGCCGTAGCGGGCCCTGGAACAGCGCTTGCCGTAGCGGGCCCTGGAACAGCGCTTGCCGTAGCGGGCCCTGGAACAGCGCTTGCCGTAGCGGGCCCTGGAACAGCGCTTGCCGTAGCGGGCCCTGGAACAGCGCTTGCCGTAGCGGGCCCTGGAACAGCGCTTGCCGTAGCGGGCCCTGGAACAGCGCTTGCCGTAGCGGGCCCTGGAACAGCGCTTGCCGTAGCGGGCCCTGGAACAGCGCTTGCCGTAGCGGGCCCTGGAACAGCGCTTGCCGTAGCGGGCCCTGGAACAGCGCTTGCCGTAGCGGGCCCTGGAACAGCGCTTGCCGTAGCGGGCCCTGGAACGGGCACTGGGTTCAGCTCCGAAACACCGAACACCGGCCTCTCTAAGATCCGAGCCAGACGCTCCAGATAGTCCCAGCTCAGGAAGGCAGACGGGGCGTGAACAGTCTCTAGCTGGACAGACGGGACGTGAACTGGCTCTGGCTGGGCAGACGCAGGTCTCCTCTTCCGCCTCCTGATTCGCGGAGCCGATGATGCCTCGGGAGTCGAACTGGGACGAGTCTGTTCTCCAAGCCTCACAAAGCCTAACCTCAGATCCTCCGGGATCACCGGCAGACAGGCAGGTGGTAACGACACCATGGGACCCTGTGACTCCCGACGAACCAAGCAGTCCACCATGTCCCGGAACGGGCGGTGGGCCAGCCTCTCCCGTTCCGCCAGAGGTGGAGGAACTTTGAGACCCGCGATGAGGTAACGGTTAACCAGGCTCTCCGGTAAAAAATTTCTCTTTGCCTCCACGGCCTGAGCATATCCTCTCAGGGACCTCTCTCCCTGGGGAGGGAAAGGAAGCTTGCCCAACTTGCTGTCGTTGATAGCTGACTGCCACCATAGTTCCTGGTCAGCTGATTGTTGTCTTAGTGGGGATGACATACTGTCCGCTGGGTTCAGAATGGGTCGGTTCATTCTGTCACGGTAAGACACGGAGATGAACCCAAACGCAGACAGTATACAATAAGACACGGTTTAATGACAAGAACAGGAAAACAAAACCCATGAGAGGGCAAAACAGATGGAACACAGAATACCTGACTGACTAGACTAGACTGGGAAACAAATGAACAAGAAAACAAACAAGACTTCAAGAGATGCTAACAATGACTCAATGTACAGCGGGTACTCACGATCAACGTATAACAATGAACCGACACAAGACAGCAAACACAAGGGGATTAAATAGGAAGACTAATCAAACATAACAGGTGACACGGGTGAAACACTAATGACAGAATCAGGATAACAAGGGGGCGGGGTAACGAGACGAGACAACACAAGCACATGACCAAAACACAAGGCCATGTGCTTGCACACAGAACATGGGTCTGTCATGATCCTGCCAAAATACTAGAACTCACAGACCTGATGGCAGAATCATGACAACACACTGTTGTTTTTCATCAAACACAGTTTTGATTCTTTCATTTCAGACCTGAAAAATATGTTCTAAGGATGGAGGAAATGCGCTGCCAAGAAAGCAGTAATAGAGTGATGCAAAAACTGCTGTTGCTCATGGCAGAGAGAGAGAGAGAGAGAGAGTCTTTTTTACTTTAACAACTCTTTATTCACTAAGATTAGTAAAAAAAAAAAAAAAACTCTAAAAAAATTGCCAAACAATAACCATAAATTGGCCTCATCACATATTACATAAACATAAAATACATGTACATTCACTAAAAAATTACATTAAGAAAACTGAAAAAGAAATAAAAAGAAATAAAATTAAAAAAGAAATAGAAAATATTACAAATTTAGGAATAAAATTTCCTCTTGGTCAACCACACACAACACTTCTGTCTGTCCCAGAAACTCACTGAATGCAACCACATTTTTTGTTAATTTAAAAAAAAGCAAATTCTCCTTTAATCCTAGCAGATACAAAAGCCTTTAAAATAAGTTCAGGTTCAGTCATTTCACTATCTTTCCGCTTATTTTATCTTGTAATCCATATTGCCAGCTTTGCTTCACCAATTAAAAAATTGATTAAAGAAATTCTTTTGTATCTTTTGCAACATATTTTGGTCCAAATATAAATATATTTTCATCCATATCTTCTATAGTGTTTAAGCCAACTCTTTAAAATCTGAAACAAACCATTTAGCCTAGAACAATCTAAAAATAGATGCTTCAAAGTTTCTTCATTACCACAAAAGATACATTCTTTCCCCACAGTGTGGTCAACACGTGCCAAGTATCTATTAGTCGCAATCGCAGAATGTACATCCTCCACTAAAGATCTGCAGTGCGTTTTTCTATAGGTGATTTATATAAGGACCTCCAACATCTCATAGGAGATGAGCCCTGGCCAAACACCTCCAGCCATTTTGATTCTTTACAGTTCTTCAAGGCCGGATTAATGAGAGACTTTCACTCATAATAGATACAAGGTTTTCTTTGAAACATCTTCAAACCAATTCAGTTCAGGTATACAGAAAACAAGAAGTGATTCTTTTTTCAGGCTTCTATTATCTATTATCATTGAAACCTGAAGTTTTGTAAAACTGTCTTTCATTTCATCCTCTTGTTTACCACAGCAATATTCTTTTATACTTTGTCTGTAGATAGAAGGAAGAACTGAAAAATGTCTTTGTGAGATTTATGGATAAATTATGAGACTTAATGCCCGTCAAACTACACAATTCTTCGGGGACTTTTCCACTCGTTTCCATTCTTTAGATTAGAAAAAATGTGCATTCTGCTCTCACCATTGATGTTTGCAAACTTCTCATTTTCAACACATTGGCCTGTATTAGTGGATTGTTAAAGAGTGATTCATTTTTTATCCAACCCTCAAGGTTTGAATCTCTCCTTACTTGAAAGACAGAATTCCACACTTTCAAAACTGATTTATAAAATGGAGAAGAATCATTCCATTCCATATCTTTCAGACAGATTAAAATCATATTTAAACCAATGTATACTGCGTAATAAGGAACAAGCTGTATCAGCCCAACAGAATACGGCAACTTCTGTGCTGCCTGCATCCTGAAAGCCTTGATTCTGCTTATTCTGCTTTTTTTAATCTATTAAGCCTTGTCCACCGTCACTGACTGGAAAACGATCCACGATCTGGCGATCGATTGCTTCTGTCTGTCTCGCTGCCTTCTGTGAGTTTGTATCCTTCGAGGCTGTAAGCTCCGTCTAAGCCTCGTATTAGCTTCGTATTTCTTTCTGTTTTGAACCATCATTTACTATCATTTCTAGTTGTTTATACTACTAAGTACAGCTTACCCAACATCTCAGATTAACCTTACATCGCTAGCTTCCGTTATTGTTAGCACAACACGCTAGTAACTCGCTAGCCTGTTAACGTGCCACCTGTGCGCTCTGTTATTTATTTTTTATCTCGCGCACCCGCGCCTTTGAGTTCATAAAAAGCCCAGGTGAGTAAGAATCAATCAACAAACACGGTGGGTAATCTCTTGTCCTGTTATTCTCAGCTGCATTTCATGTCACATGTTTAGTATAGCCTTATCCGTTGGCAATATAGGATTTTTATGTGATAAATGCAAGGAGACAGAACTAGAGACACGCATCCAAACTCTAATTGAGGATAGAAAGAGTTCTAGAGCTTTAGATACTATTTTGGATGCACCTAGCATAGTGAACTCATTACATGATTCGGTTCCGGTGTTGTGCCGAATTTCGACCCCCTGCCAAATTATTACCCACCTCATTGAAGTCAGTACCTGATTGCCTAATCCTAATCCCACCCCTAATCCTAACCCTCCCCCACAACTACTCCTAAACCTACCAATGCTAGGGGTGTAATAATTTGGCAGGGGTAGAAATTCAGCACAACACCGCTGAAGTAGAGCCCACGCAGCAGGGCAGATGGGTGACAGTGAGAGATCGCTCTAGTTGTGGATAAAAAAAAATCACTCTTCCGTTCCGAGTATACCATAACAAATCGATTTGCCCCACTCAGTAAAACACCCACTGAGAATTCTGTTGATTGTGCCCTGGTAATTGGTGATTTGATCACACCGAACGTGAAAATAGAGACACCAGCCACCATAGTCACATGTTTGCCGGGAGCCAGAGCGCCTGACATCAAAGAAAATTTAAAAGTGCTGGCTAATGCTAATCGTAAAAATCAAAGATCACAGAAAATTAAAGATCATTAATCATGTTGGCACTAATGATGTTCACTAATGATGTTCAAAACACTAATGTTGTTTTGGAGATCACCAAAATTAATATTAAAGAGGTGTGCGAACTCGCAAGTACAATATCAGGCACTGTAATTTGCTCTGGCCCCCTTCCTGTTCACAGGAGTGATGACATAGTTAGCAGATTATTTTCACTCAATTGCTGGTTGTCTGAGTGGTGTCCGCATAATAATGTAGAATTCCTAGACAATTGGGAAAGTTTTTGGGGCAAGCCTGACCTGTTGATAAGAGATGGCATTCATCCCTCCTGGGATGGTGCTGCTCTTCTGTCTAGTAATCTAGTAAGCTCTTCTCTCTTCTCGTGTCAGGACCTACTCATTGTCGTAGTCATACTCTAGATCTAATATTATCACATGGAATAGATGTTGATGCCGTTGAAATTCTGCAGCAGAGCGATGACATCTCAGATCATTATGTAGTCTCATGTAAATTACATTTAGCCAAGGCTGCAAAGCCGACTCTTTGTTATAAATGTTAGACCTATAACTTCTGCCATTAAAGATTGCTTTATCAATAATCTTCCTAATCAGTTTCATCATCTCAGAATCCAGGATAGTTTAGAAGAACTTGATATTGCAACAGAAACTTTTAACTCTCTCTTTTCCAGCACTTTAGACACAGTTGCTCCGTTGCACTTAAAGAAGATTAAAGATAATAGTCCAACGCCATGGTACAACGAGCACACTCAGGCCCTTAAGAGAGCAGCCAGAAAAATGGAGCGCAACTGGAAGTAGTCAATTGTCGATAGATAACCACAATCATCAAACTCAAAAACCTCCCTCGTGTGTTCAACTTCTGATTTGGATGAACTATCCATTTGAGCTGATATTCTCAGAACACCACACAGCACCGCCATCGGCTGACAGTCTGAGTCTCCACTGTTGCTTAGTTCATGAGTTCACACTTACAAATAAGTCAGATAGAATAAATGCATATTTGGCGTGCTGTCCGAGGAGAGGGCTCCGGGCTCGGTATGCGGCCCGAACCCATAGTACTCCCCCCGTTCCTGACTGTGGAAGATTGAGCCAGGAGTGAGGAGTCGGGGTGGTGGAGGGATGTTGAAACTGTCAAGGAATGTTAGGTGAGTTGACAGTGGATATTTATATATGCTTCCTCTCGTGCTGATAGGGTAGACATGTAATAGTTTGGTGACGAGTTGATTGGAATGATTTATTTGAACGTGCTCCTCCCGAACCTTGTTTGTAAAACATCATTTCACGAGTTCACACTTACAAATAAGTCAGATAGAATAAATGCATATTTGGCGTGCTGTCCGAGGAGAGGGCTCCGGGCTTGGTATGCGGCCCGAACCCATAGTGTTCCCCCAAAAAGCTGTGAAATAAAATGCAGGGTAGCCGCCAGAATTATGCTGATAACCCCCAAAAACTTGTGAAATGTAAAGCTTAAGATATCAGCTGCGATAATGGAGCTCCTGCGGGAGCGGAGTAGATGACACTGCTGCGGCAGTGGAGCAAGTTTGGAAGGAGTAACTGAGCTCCTGCGGGAGCGGAGTAGATGACACTGCTGCGGCAGTGAAGCAAGTTGGATGGAGTAACAGAGCTCCTGCGGGAGCGGAGTGCACGACACTGCTGCGGCAGTGGACCAGACTTGCTTTAGGTTAATGGAGCTCCTGCGGGAGCGGAGTAGATGACACTGCTGCGGCAGTGAAGCAAGTTGGATGGAGTAACAGAGCTCCTGCGGGAGCGGAGTGCAAGACACTGCTGCGGCAGTGGACCAGACTTGCTTTAGGTTAATGGAGCTCCTGCGTAAGCGGAGTAGATGGCACTGCTGCGGCAGTGGAGCAAGCTGGATGGAATAACAGAGCTCTCGCCCGAGCGGAGTGCACGACACTGCTGCGGCAGTGGACCAGACTTGCTTGAAATAATGGGGCTCCTGCGGAAGCTCCTTTTTGGGCAGCTGTGGTTGCTGCACCTATGCGGAATGAATGGCTGGAAAAATTATTTGCTGGGATGTTTGATTGGAGTAAGATGGATTTGAGATGTTTTTGGAACCAGAAACGTGTAACGGGGCAACTGAAATCGTCGGTGAAGAGTGGGTCGGAAGGGGACTTGGTCTGAGAGTTTCTGAGTATGTCCAAGGTTATTGGTTGTCTGGCATCTGGACGGGTTGGTTGGGTTTTTTGGATGCCTTTGATAAGCATTGATGTCTGGGAATTTGCTATGTCTGCGGAGGGTGAACCAAAAAGGAGTTTATGGAAGAATTGGATTCCGCTTATATAGCCCTTGATGGAGCGGGCTTTGAGGTTCTTGGTGCTGTCCAGATAGGATATAAATGAAGTGATGTTGAGCAGAGATAAACTGGGAAAAGGCTGGTTGAATGTGAAGTGGAAAGACTTAAAACACTTCCATGCGGTTAGGTAGGATTGGAGGGTGCTGGGTGAAACGGCTTGCAGAATGGAGTTAAGAGAGGCATCTAGAAGTGGTTTCAATGGATGGTTTATGGGAATATTAACTCTGAATAGTGAGGTACTGGGGTTGGGCATGGGTCCGCCTCTGGTGCCAACAGCCTGAATTTCTGGAAAGCAAAACGAGAGAGTCAGCTATTTGATTTTTGGGACCCAGGAAGATGTTTTGCAGTTAAGATGAACTGGTCGCAAGCTGCGATCCAAATGAGGCGTCTTAGGAGAGGCATTAAAGCGGGGGAATTGGAGCGGCCTTTGTTGATGCAATGCACGGTTGCTTCATTATCACAGTGTACCATGATGCTGTTAGTCGACCATTCTTTGCCCCACAAGAAGGCTGCTACCACTAAAGAATACAACTCAAACAATGCTGAGGATGTTAGTAATTGTGGTAAATCTAACAACTGGGCTGGCCATGTAGACGCAAACCAACGACCTTGGTAGAAACCTCCGAAACCAACGGAAGGAGCTGCATCTGTGGACAGTTGGATATCCGCAGGGAGAGAAATCAGATTATTATAGAAAAAAGACAGGCCGTTCCATTGTTTAAGGAATGTTATCCATAAACTGAGCTCGTTGCTACATGAAGTAGTTAGGGAGATTTGGTCCTCTAGCTCGTGAACTGATGATGCAAGGAAGAGGAGATGTGAGATGAAAGGGCGACCTTGTGGGATAATGTGCATCGCAAAGTTTAAATGGCCAAGCAGAGATAGAAGCTCTCGTTTAGAGCAATTTGGATTTTCTAGAAGGGTGAATGCGACCAGAATAATCCTATCAAATTTTTTCCTTGGGTAGTGAGGCCTGGAAGTTGATTGTGTCCAATTTAATGCCCAGGAATTTGATGGATGTGGCTGGACCCATGGTTTTTTCTTGGGCGATTGAAATCCTGAGCTCGCTGAAGACTTTTTGGACTGTGAGGAGATGTGCGGCTGGGATGGATTCAGGCGGAGAGATGATCAGGAAATTGTCTAGCAAGTGGATTAGGTAGGGTATCGAGTAGTTATTGGAAAGAATCCAACAAATAGCCTCTGATAGCATGTCGGAAATTTTGGGGCTACTTTTGCAGCCGAAAGTTAAACGGACAGAAAAATTAAAATTCCCTTGCCATCGTACGCCGAACAAATGCCACGAATCCGGGTGGATGGGCATCACTTTAAAGGCAGAGGTGATGTCAACTTTAGCAAGCCAAGCGCCGTAACCTGCGTCTTTAATCAATGTTATGGCTTGATCAATGGTGTGGTAATGAAGAGAAAATTGTTCGAGCGAGATGAGGCTGTTAATGCTTGGAAACGGAGAATTATGGGGGCTGAAAGATCGATTATAAGGCGTTTTTTTTTTTGCCTGAAAATTTTCTGGTGGCCACTCCAATTGGGCTGATACGGAAATGTTCAAAAGGAGGAATGTCAAAAGGACCAATAATAAAGCCGAATTCGATTTCTTTTTTTAATCAGGGTGTCGACTGTGTCAGGTTCGGCGAAAGCAGATTGGAGATTATCACATATGATACTCTGTGTGGGGAGGCTTTCGACGCCAGGATTAAAGCCATGCTCGAGACCAGACAGTAAATAGTCCTTAAAATCAGTGTTAGGGTGGTGGGATAATTCAGAAGACAGACGGGAAAAATTCACAGGAGTCGATAAGTAGTTTTTTGAATCTTTATTTACAGACCTTTTGACAGGGCATATAATGCACGCATGCGCGCCGCCACAGTAGCTGCAAATATGTAAAAAAACGGCAGCGTTGCCTTAGGCAACGCCCCGCATTGAAATTATTGCAGGCTTGGTTGTTGGATGGGAATGAGATTTTTCTTCTTTGGGAATCCGTAGCTGTGTCGTTGGGATTATAGTTTGCTGGTCGCGGGACAGAACTGGTTGATTTTCCAGCTGATGAATCTGGGCGGGGAGGATTTTCGGGGTTAATCAAAGGACAAGCTGTGGTGGAATGAGAGACAGATCTGCAAACTGCGCAGAATATGTTGCGGCAGCCTAAGAACACTCTGTTGTGTAGCTCTGTGTCAAGGGCTCCCCAGTAAGGGCACTGGTTCCACTGAACTACATGGACGGCACATTTTGCTGAGAACAATTTGTGGTAAGTGTAAAAATGTGTTCCTCCATATGACAACGCAAGCTCTGCAATTATCGCGAGATAGTCGTTCAGTTCTCGTCTTCTGTGGGGGAGTGTGGCGCAAATGATTTCGCTATACCGGCTGAAAGCAATTGTGAATTCGGAAAATGACAGGATGCGGGATGAATTGTGAACTGGGTTTTTCAAGGTGACTGCAAAATCGCCGCAATCGATTTGCCTATTTGAAACAGAGGAAGGGAGGATAGATAGAAAAGAGGATAAATCGATATCCGCACCTGTGAGTATCTGGGCTCTGATGTTGTTGGTCACGGGAGGCGGTTCCATAGCTGTAGCATTCGGCGGGATGGGCATCGGCGTTGCGGAAAATAGGGTGAAAGAAGAATGGTTTTGGGGAAAAGTATTAGGAGGGAAAAAACCCAGGACCGAAGCCGTTATGTGGAGGCAACCTCACACTTGGGTCGGTCCCTAAAGCTTGGGGGGGAGCTGGAAAAGTTGGGAAAGAATAGAGCTGGGGAGGTAGGAAGTGTGTGTGGGCCTGTGGCTCTAGCTGAGGCAACCTCGCGCTAGAGACTGACGGTGGGACTGCAGGCCAGGGACAGGAAAAAGGGTTGGAGAAAGTTACGGGAGGATGGTGGGGTGGTTGGGCTTGAAGCGTTGGCATACTCACGTTTAAAGAGCGGCCTGTTTCGCATGAAACTGGCAAAGTGGCGTGAGGTGCGGTGCTGGAAAATGCCACGGTCTGTAGCTCAGCAGAGCGGAGAGAGTAGTGGGGCCTGGCGGCGGCGGAATCTGGGGCTGCTGTGGCCTGCCGCTCACGTAGAACTGGGCCCTGCGGCGTCGGGAGAAGGATTTTTCTGAAAACGTGAATTTGATGTTTTGTTACTTGCCTTTTTTGCTGTTTTTGAAGGTGGAGTGGATTTCGGAGAAGGGAAAGCTGCCTGGAGAGAAACATACAAGTTGTACAGTTGTGAATTGTTCATCCTCTTAGAAAAATGAACGTCAGCGCTTATTAGCGCTTGTCTCAGCCCCAGCACTGTCCATTTCTCGATTGCTGGAATATTGGGTTGTGCTGAGGTGTAGGAGGAAGCTGGAGATGGTGGAGGTCTTGATGGTGGAGGTGAGGGCAAACCACGTCGCCTCGGGGTACGAGAGGCGGCTCGGCTAGGCCGGCGGCCGCGCCGTGAAGCTGGAGGTTCGGGAGCGGTATCCTGTTGAGCATGGGAGCTCGTAGCAGTGATAGGGAGCTGAGATGGAGCCTGGCTGATGAAGGCGTCGTCATCGGAAGGGTAGAGTTCGATCTCTGACATTGTGGCAAAAGGGCGGGACCAGATGCTGAAACTGTCAAGGAATGTTAGGTGAGTTGACAGTGGATATTTATATATGCTTCCTCTCGTGCTGATAGGGTAGACATGTAATAGTTTGGTGACGAGTTGATTGGAATGATTTATTTGAACGTGCTCCTCCCGAACCTTGTTTATAAAACATCATTTACCGACAACTGTGGACTTCGACCGAAAACAGGAAGTAAATACAGGTATGTTAGCTGGCTAAATTAACATCACTTTTATTCATATCTTTCACATCTACTGCAGTCAGATTCACTCTAACTCAGAATAAAATCACTCACATGGCTGTGCACTTGTAATGACACATCAAGGATGTTAAGAGGCTAAAAGCAGGTTTAAAACTCCCCCATTTAAGTCAACAGGGTGCAAATTTTAAAAAGAGGATAACACGGTGTAGGCAACACCGATTTTTGTCGTTGTACTCTGTACTGACAGCACTCCAAATTTACAAAAAAAGCTCAATGTTAAAATTGACCTGAGTTCTCCTTTAAGAGAGCAACCAGAAAATGGAGCGCAACTGGAAAAAAACAAAACTAGAGGTATTTCGGATTTCATGGAAGGAGAGCTCGATTGCTTACAGAGAAGCTTTAAAAGCTGCTAGATCTTAATTTTCAACACTGTTAGAAGAAAATAAACATAATCCTAGGTATTTTTTTAAAACAGTGGCTAAACTAACGAAAAAGAAAGCTTCAAGCACAGAAGTTTCCAAGCAACACAGCAGTTATGACTTTATGAACTTCTTCACTTATAAGATCGATAATATCAGGCAGAAAATTATAACTATGCAACCGTCTACTACAGCATTGCATCAGGGAGTGCATTGTAGTCTCCCTGAGGAAAAATTCGTTAATTCATCTAAATTAACAACTTGTTTGTTAGACCCTATACCGACTAAGCAACTGAAAGAGATGCTTCCAGATGTCACAGATCCTCTTCTAAATAGCATTAATTCGTCTTTGTTGAAAGAAATTATATCTGCAAGGATTTTCAGTCAGGATTTAGACCGTACCATAGTACTGAGACAGCTCTCATTAGAGTTAAAAATTATTTGCTCTTATCATCCGATCGTGGTGTATATCTCTATTAGTGTTACTCGATCTTAGGGATGCATTTGACACCATTGACCACAACATTCTTTTAAATAGACTAGAAAACTATGTTGGCATTAGTGGAATTGCACTAGCATGGTTTAAATCATACTTATCAGACCGTTATCAGTTTGTAGCAGTAAATGAAGAGATGTTTAATCGATCACAAGTTCAGTATGGCGTACCACAAGGCTCAGTACTAGGACCGCTGCTGTTCACTCTGTACATGCTACCATTAGGAGATATCATTAGGAAACATGCAATTAGCTTTCACTGTTATGCCGACGATACTCAGCTGTATATTTCTTCACGCCCTGACGAAACTTACCAATTCACAAAATTAACGGAATGCATAGCTGATATAAAAAATTGGATGACTAGTAATTTCCTACTACTAAATTCTAAAAAAAACAAATTATTGGACAAAAAACTTCCACACTTAATAACCTAGAATACTGTCTAACAGAATGGCTGCTCTGTTAAGTCTTCGTTGTCAGTTAGGAACCTGGGTGTGCTCTTTGATACCAATCTTTCATTTGAAAGTCACGTGTCTAGTATCTGTAAAACCGCATTTTTCCATCTTAAAAATAGATCTAAATTACACCATATGCTCTCATTGACAAATGCAGAACAATTAGTTCATGCGTTCATGACATCAAGGTTAGATTATTGTAATGCTCTACTGGGTGGTTGCCCTGCACGCTTAATAAACAAATTACAGCTAGTTCAAAACGCAGCAGATCGAGTTCTTACCAGAACCAGGAAGTATGACCATATTAGCCCGGTTCTGTCAACACTGCATTGGCTCCCTATTAAACATCGTAATACATTTTAAAATATTGCTGATTACTTACAAAGCACTAAATGATTTAGCTCCGCAGTACTTGAGGGAGCTCTTAACGCATTATAGTCCTTCACGTCTATTGCAATCTCAAAATTCCGGCCAGTTAATAATACCTAGAATTTCAAAATCGACTACTGGCGGTTGATCCTTTTCCTATTTAGCACCAAAACTTTGGAACAATCTTCCTAACATTGTCCGGTGTCAGTTCAAAGCTAGATTAAAAACACATCTCTTTGACCTAGCATTCACATAATACATTATCGACTTCTATAATTCAATGTTAGGCTGCATAGATTAGGTCAGCCGGAACTGGGAACACTTCCCTTAAATACTCGTTACATCATAAGAAGAATGGCATCTACGCTAATTTTAGTGTCTTTGTTTATCCCGAGGTTTTCCCGCAGCCTGCCGGATCCAGGCCGTATCCAGATATGACAAAGGACCTTCGCCTGGACCCGATGACAATGCAGTGCTGAAGTGGCAACTAGCCTCTACAGGGTTCTCAAGTCTCACGCATTGGCCATGAGACACACGCAATTCAACCAGTTCACACGCTCACACGCCACACCGTGTATGTCTCACGCTGAAAAGGCAATGCCAACCAAGTTGTCCTGCAAGCTTTATATATAACTTTGCATACGAGGCGCAGGCACGTAAAGTGAAGTTTCCTGCCGTCACTAGGTAACCTACAACATCGCGCGAGCACACGACGTGATGAAGAAGGTAAGTTGGACGAAAGCTTGTCTAACATTTTTTGGCTAGGACATTTAATATATAGCCCATCGTATACATTATTATTGATGCAGTCAAAAACTCTACAACTACTTTGCAACCAGGCCAGAAGCTTTGGCTCAGTTTGGCTAGCTTACATTATCTGAAACTAAGGGAAATGTTAGTGGGTATGGGAAGGAATGAAGATGTATTTCTTCATTTTATTTTAAATTATATACTAATATGTCCATTTGTTCACAATGTCCCACCACACAAATAAATCATTATACCATTTTGACTAGACACATTCAAAATGCAAAAAGATTTGTTTTTCCAAACTGTTTGGAGCAATTTGTTATATTTTTGTAATTTTTGTATGTTTGTAATTTTGAAATATAACATTAAAGAGAATATTTGATGTGATGAATTGCTCTGTCATTTATCAGATTTACCATTTGTTATAATTTCAATTTGTGCTGGTTAATTATGAACAATGGGTAAAATTTGGGGGCAGGGCTCCATTAGGGCTCCTCCACTAACTGCATGTTATCTCACTCCAAGCTTTTGATAAAACTTGAGAACCCTGCTCTACCTATGGAGGATCCCTTTACCACTCTACAGATAAAGTGTTGTGGGGAATTTCGGTACGCGTACCTAACCCAAAGTGATCAAATTAAATAAAATCTGTATAAAATTTATAGGCAAGACAAGTAGTTTGTTTAGGCATGGTTTATAGGGAATTACAAACCTGCGCACATATATTTAAACGCACATAACTATAGAATCAATTCTTAATGCGCATGTGAACACCATCAGCGTTTATCACAGGTTCCCGTTTAAAGTCTGTTTAGAGGGAACGGTGTCGTCTTAGCGACCCCTAATTTAATAACAAATGATAATTTTAATGGAGGTGAATCAATCAAAACTAACTTTAGCTGGAAAATAACATTATTCAAGAACCGCTATATTGCCAAAACAATATCTGTTACCTTAAATTACATGTTTATCTCTGTAAAGCTGCTTTGAAACAATCTACATTGTTTAAAGCGCTATATAAATGAAGATTACTTGACTTGACTGGTAAATATAAAATAGCAGATTTTACCCAGTGCTGACCAGACAGTAAATAAACTACTTCATCAGGTGGATTAAACACATTTTATGCCAAAGTGCTGAAGCAGCCCGATTGTTTGCCACCAAGACTCTCCCCCTAAATGATAACTGAGGCAGGATCCATGTCCACCGTGACAGTGACACTTATGTTGACAGTTATGTGGGCAAGTGATCTTTTTATGTCCAACGTCTCCGCATTCTAAACATTTTAAATTTCCGGAACTCGTGTAAATCATGTACGTTTTACCCTCATGTTTGATTCGGAAAGAAATATCTAGCGTTTGGTGATCAAGAAACATAAACTCCTGACGCCTAAAAGACAACACGTTTCAATGCTTCATTCCTACACCTCAACAGAATAATTTTCACTTCACTGGCCCTTTTTCCCTTTTTCCTTTTTCAATGTCACTATTTAATATAAAGGGGGGGACGACACAAGCGGTGACACAACAGTAAACGCTCCATTTACCCAAACGCCGTTTTCGATAAGTTTACTCACCAAACTTTCATCTTTTAGGAAAACCACCACGGCTTTGTTCATCCTTGACGCTGAAATGATATTTCAGTATCCAATCTGTTCACCAACAGCAACAAGCACGTCCACTCTGGAGGGTGGTTTCACTTTTTTGTTTTTAAACCCCAAATACGCCGTCACCATCTAAACGAAAGGCACATCTGATAAAATATTTTTACGTTTTCACCCGCTAGCGTTCTCACGTAAACAACTCACCCCCACTCGGGTGAGCCTCCATCTCAGGCCTCCGCCACAAAGTCGAAAACCGAAGCGTATATGATACTCAAAATGAAATAAATCGATTTATACACAAAACAAAACACATAAAGGAAGAAATATAGAAAACGAGTAGAAAAATAGTAGAAAAACCCAAATCGCTCTTCTCACCCGTTTGTTGCTCCCATAACCCAAACCCCCAGCATGCAAAGAGAGAGAGAGAGAGAGAGAGAGAGAGAGAGAGAGAGAGAGAGAGAGAGAGAGAGAGATATTCCCCTGGGTGGCCTCTGTTGAAATTCAAGCATAAAAGGCAAACAACACCTCCCTGAGGTCACTATCTGTCCAGGGAGAGTAGGGCTGTAGCGTTACACTAATCTCACAATACGATACGATACACAAAATTCAGCTCACGATACGATATATATCACGATATTCAGCCAACGATACGATTCGATATAATTCGATACACATCATTTTCTGAAAGATTTAAAGGGGACAGAGTGATTTTGGTGACATCTTGTGAGTGTTCCATTTACTTAGATTGAATTAATTGAACAGAAAACTAAAAGCATCAATTACACAATATATTTCTCTGACTGGACAGAGAGTCTACAGCTTGCAAATGCTGGACATGGGGCTGGGCGATATGGCCAAAAAAATGATCACGATAATTTTTTTATATCAGTCGATATCGATAATTATCACGATACATGTCAAATCTTTATTTCTTTCAAGTTTAAAGGCCGATTTTTGCTCCTAAGTGAAAGTTGTAGAAAACAGATCGTTAATTGTGGTTGTGGAACATTTGCCAAATGAACATTCAACATTCAAATATTCAAACATTCAAACATTTGTCATTTTTCCTTATATCTTAATAGAAAAAAATATTTTTTTATTAAATATTTAGTTTCTGCATGTGCTAATATTTGTGGTAAAAGGTAATATGCTGACTCTGAGTTTTATTCAAATTAACCATTGGTCATCCAGTGTCATGCATTTAGATCATGATAACCACAGATAAAACCGGGCATAGCCTACAGCACCTCACTATCATGGCAAAATGTTACTGTAACAATGTTCAAGTTTCAGGGAAGGAAGAGGGCAGGGTCGGCTTGTGGAGACTGGGTGTTTATTGAAAACCAAAAATAAACAGTCCAAAACAAAGGCGCGCACACAGCGCTGCGTAATCAAACTCAATCTGCTAGAATCAGCTGTCACTCAAGTCGTTCCTCGCGCTCTCGGTGCTCTCTTTTCGCTCTTTGACTCGTCCCGCTGTTCACGGCTCTTTCTCCGATCACCCACAAGTCTCCACTGGTCTCTCCCTCCCTGCATCTTTCGTTTCCTCTTGGCTTTTTATCGGTCTCCCCAAGCCAATTACTGAAATAAGACACAGGTGTTTGTCATTCACACTTAACCCACTCACGCTGCACCTGTCTCCCCATCCTCTCTCCCATCACGCCCCCCTTGCCACATACTCCCACCGTCCGACTCAGGCCGGGGAGCCTGAGATAGATCTTAGAGATTTATTTAGATAGAGGCGATAAGGGGATCTGCCAGTACCCTTTAGTTAAGTCCAGTGTCGAATAAAAGCAAGCAGTGCCGAGTCGATCAAGCAGTTCGTCAATCCGGGGCATTGGAAACGCATCAAATTTCGACACAGCATTAACCCTCTGGGGTCTGAGGTGTTTTCTGGGTCCTGGAGGAGTTCTGACATGCTCTGACATTTGTGCTTATTTATGATGCTTATGACATTTTCATGGCTAAAGTCTGATTACACTGTATTCAGCACAAACTCTGCTACAATAATATGTCATTAGCATGTATGTAAAGGTTTGTAGTTTTAAGATAATGACGTTTATGCGTGGTTTGTGAAAAAAAAATAAGGTAATTGAAACCCATACTGATTATTTCTTCACAAGACTTTTGAAAATTGTCTAGAATATTTGCTCCAAAACTATGTGAAAATCATCCTGACAACTCATTTAAAATTTGTAAGACATGTTTTGTGTAAGAAAGCTTTATGCAAAGAGGCGTAAACCACCCATTAATATGTAGTGTTTTACACACCTGAGAAAGACAAAGACCCTCCCATAATGGCCCTATTAGGTGCTATCAGGTACTATCATTATGAGGAGCCTTGCACAAAGAATGAGGAGAGACTTAAAAAAAAGAATGGCTTTTTGATTGTTTTGATTTATCTCCAACACAACGTAATCCAAAGATACACAACAAATGACAAAAAAAATCACATTATTGAACAGAGACAGATCTAAAGACAGAGACTTGGACAGTCACATACTTTTGTGCCATTCCTGAAACACATACCTGTCATTTCCAAGGTGTTTGATTTTTGACTTTGTCATGTTCATGTACAGAGACTCATGTGAATTTTGAAGTCAGCAGGACTCATCAGTGGGGCATCTGGTCTCTGTAAAAATAAAATAAAATAAAAAACATGCTTATTTCTATAGAAACTATAGGGCTGCACGATTTTGGGAATACATTTGATATTTTACTGGTTAAAATTGCTTTTTAAAATGTACAAAATGCACACACACACACACACACACACACAAATATATAGCCTATATATTATGAACACCAGGTTTGTTGTGCCTTGTGGCATATAGGCTATGTGCAGTGCTGCATAAAATAATAACAATAGCCTAGATAGCAGGCAGCCTATAAATCGATAAAAAGGAACACTTCAGTAACACTACACTAGATACAAATATATTGATTATCATATGTTACTTCAATCTCATTTCATAACATCATAACGAATGGAAACATTTGGAGTAAAAACAAATAAAGCCCAATGTGTGGCGCGTTTTGCTTTCAAACTGACTCAAACTATTAAACACTATTGTTACCATATTATACATCTGCAGTTTGAGATATCCACAAACACAGTATTAACAGTAAACACGGGTCTAAAAATTATAATATTCACCATGTTAGAGTAAACACTCATACCAGCGTACTTTTATCAAGCTGTGTTTTATTATCGAACATAAAAATATCCTCGTGTTGTACATGTATATAAATTTTGCATGAAAAGGTTGCCTACCAGTCTAGTTCACATTTCAACAGGTCTCTGTCTATATATAGATACACATACATGTACGACATTAGGCTTCATGTTTTTACTCCAATCTCATAATGTACATTTTAATCTGACACCAATTTAACATGTCTTACCTTAAAAATCTTCTCATCTTCAAATCGCGTTCTAATTCTTCTGAGGTAAATCCAAATGAAACAGCACAAACAGTCTTCAGACTCGGTGAAAAGCAGAGAGGAGGTGAAGAGGGTGTGTTCAGCTCTGCGTTAAGCTGCGTCTTCCGGAGCCACTGCGAGGGATGGAAATTTGATATTCGCTTCTGGTCCGAGATCCTATTCCGCACTAATCACCGTCGCCAGCATTACTGACTCCGCCTCACTCCATTTTTTTAGGAGGTTGAGGTGGTAAATTTGATGTGCCCCGTTCCTATCCGTTCGAAGTACCTCATAATTGAGATCCCCGACTCGCTGTGTGATCCTCAAAAGGGCCCTTGCCACTTCGCGGGTAATTTGGAACTTGAAGTAGGAAGCAATACAAGGACTTTATCTCCCGGTGAAAATTCTCTTAGTTTTGTTCCCTTATTGTATAACTGGGTCTGTCTGTCCTGAGCCTGTAACAAATTCTCCATTGAGAGCCACCCCAAAGTGTGGAGTTTTGTTCTCAGGCCCTGGACATACTGAATTTCGTTTCGACTTTTCGAAGGACCTTCCTCCCAAGTCTCCTTCAGAATGTCTAACACCTCGTGGGGCTGACCTCACGCACAGCAAACAATAGGGGTTCCAACCATTTATCCCAATTCTTGACGTCTTCGTGAACAAATTTACGAATCATAGTCTTTAATGTGCGATTAAATCGTTCCACCAAGCCGTCCGTTTGTGGGTGATAGACGCTGGTGCGAATCGATTTAATGCCCAATAACTCGTAAAATTTATGTAAAGTATGTGACATGAACGCAGTGCCTTGATCAGTGAGGATCTCTTTCGGGATCCCCACTCGGGAGATTAAACGAAACAGGAGCACCACTGCTTCGGGATATCGCGTTATATAGTCTACTATAACTAATGCAAAGCGATGTCCTCGTGCTGACCGTTACTGTTACTGGGATTTTCACTCACAACCATTTCTAGGGTTTACAAAGAATGGTGTGAAAAGGGAAAAACATCCAGTATGTGGCAGTCCTGTGGGCGAAAATGCCTTATTGATGCTAGAGGTCAGAGGAGAATGGGCCGACTGATTCAAGCTGATAGAAGAGCAACTTTGACTGAAATAAACACTTGTTACAACCGAGGTATGCAGCAAAGCATTTGTGAAGCCACAACACGCACAACCTTGAGGCCACAACACGCACAACCTTGAGGCCACAACACGCACAACCTTGAGGCGGATGGGCTACAATAGCAGAAGACCCCACTGGGTACCACTCATCTCCACTACAAATAGGAAAAAGAGGCTACAATTTGCAAGAGCTCACCAAAATTGGACAGTTGAAGACTGAAAAAATTTGTCCTGGTCTGATGAGTCATTCAGATGCTAGAGTCAGAATTCGGCGTAAACAGAATGAGAACAGGGATCCATCATGCCTCGTTACCACTGTGCAGGCTGGTGGTGGTGGTGTAATGGTGTGGGGGATGTTTTCTTGGCACACTTTAGGCCCCTTAGTGCCAATTGGGCATCGTTTAAATGCCACGGCCTACCTGAGCATTGTTTCTGACCATGTCCATCCCTTTATGGCCACCATGTACCCATCCTCTGATGGCTACTTCCAGCAGGATAATTCACCATGCCACAAAGCTCGAATCATTTCAAATTGGTTTCTTGAACATGACAATGAGTTTACTGTACCAAAATGGCCCCCACAGTCACCAGATCTCAACCCAATAGAGCATCTTTGGGATGTGGTGGAACGGGAGCTTCGTGCCCTGGATAATGCAAGATGCTATCCTATAAATATGGGCCAACATTTCTAAAGAATGCGTTCAGCACCTTGTTAAATCAATGCCACATAGAATTAAGGTAGTTCTGAAGGCAAAAGGGGGTCAGACACAGTATTAGTATGGTGTTCCTAATAATCCTTTAGATGAGTGTATATATAAATTAACACCAAGTTTGTTGTACCTTGTAGGCATATATGTGTAGGGCTGCATAAAATATTAACAATAGCCTAGATAGCAGGCAGCCTATAAATAGTTAAAAAGGAACACTTCAGAAACACTACACTAGAGAAAAATATATGGATTATCATATGTTACTTCAAACGTTTCCATTCGTTACGATGTTATGAAATGAGATTGGACTAAAAACATGAAGCCTAATGTTTGGCTCGTTTTGCTTTTCAAACCAACAGCGCGAGTGACTCAAACTCACAGCGCGTGCAGAGAACCTTCACTTAAGTGATCGAGCCACTCCAAACTATGAAACATTATTCTTACCATATTATACATATCTACGTGTGAGCAGATATCCACAAACACAGTATTTAACAGTAAACACAGGTCTAAGCGTTATAATATTCACCATGAATAAACACTCATACGAGCCTACTGTTATATCGTGCTGTGTTTAATTATCGAACATAAAAATATTCTCGTGTCGTACATGTATATACATTTAACATTAGGCTTCATGTTTTTACTCCAATCATATTTCATAACGTACATTTTAGTCTGGCACCAGTTTAACTGCTACAATGTAAACTTTATGCAACAATAACATGCTACTATTAGTTTCTTACCTTAAAAATTGTTCCCATAATCAAACTGTGTTCTTCTAACTCTTCTGAGGTGAATCCAAGGTGCACAGCACAGCACAAACACAGACTTCCAAACTCGGTGAAAAGCAGAGCAGGACTGAATTCGCTGGTTCTTTGTTTATAGGTGATGAGGGCGTTTACAGTTCTGTGTTCCTTCATGTGGATCATTTGCATGTGAACTGCTCGTGCGTGCGTGGGTGTGGTCACATAAGCGCCAGTGAGCTCGGGCTGGAGAAACTGTACATGTCGTTGCTTTCATACGAATTACTTAAACAGAGAATATTTGTTTTTGATATGATTTACATCATTTAAAAATGGAGACTACAAGCTTCGTAAAGACATCTTTCATATCACTGTGACAAGTATTCGCTGAGTTACAGGTCATTTTCTGTCGCGTTTCAGAATGTTCACATTGAGAGAGACGGGAGAACGCGCATCATGTTTGTTTTCTTTATTTGACGAAAAACACAACATTTTGTTTTTAATATGAGTGTACACAAATAAAAGAAGACATTGAACAGTTTTGATTGATGTGTAACACTAATATGTAAGATCAAAATCAAGAGAGTATTTTGAGTTTGTTTTGCACTGATAAGAAAAAAAGCCAGCAGATCACACCGACGTGATTGCCGACCCCAGAGGTTTAAATTGAATCATAGCAGACATGAGTGGATGCTTCACCACATCCCCGTTTACACACCTTACCCGAACCAGGTGGCTCATATCCAATGCCTCAGGTTGAATAAGGCTTTGGTGGATCGAGGTTTGGTTACATCCTGAATCCACCAGAGCCTGATAGGTACCCCCGTTTATACTCTGACATTTGGTATTTGGTATTTGATAGGTATTTGGTACCGGCCAGCCTGATCGTGGGCAGCCTGCGGGACATCCAGGACCCAGATCATTGTCGCCACATCCATCATCGGACACCTGTCTATGAAATGGTCCGGGTCCCCGCAACGCCAGCAGGCCGGCCCAGGCCTCCCCGCCGCCCTAGTGGCAGGAAGTCGGACAAGTGACTGGCGCGGGGGGAGCGGAGGAAGAGAAGTGTCCACCCCAGCGGCGGTGAACCCCATGCCCCTGGGCTGGGGTCTCGGGCCCCCAGACAGGTCCAGCGTTGTCCCACCCCGCCCCCGGAGAGGGCCGCGGAACAGTCCGGGAGAACGGGTCCTAGGAAGGGGAACAGGTCGAGGGGAAGAGGTAGAGCTAGGAGAGGGGGAAGAAGGAGAAAAAGAGGAGGAGAGAGAGATGGTTGCTAGACTTTCGCCGACCCTGGAGCACGCCACCAGCTGGTCCTCCGCCAACTGAATGGCCAAGTCTAGCGACGTCGGTCGGTGGCACTGGACCCACTCCGCTGTCTTCCGGGGCAAACGGGCGATGAACTGTTCCAGTACCATGCGGTTGATGATCTCCCCGACGTCGCTTCCCTCGGCCAACAGTCACTTACGGAAGGAGTCCTGGAGCTGTTGAGCCAACACGAAGGGCCGGCCGCTCTTGCCCAGATCCAGCGAACGGAACTGCTGGCGGTGTTGCTCTGGTCTCCGGTCGACCCGCTGTAAAATGGCTCTTTTGAGGTCGTTGAAAACCAGGAGGTTCTGGACTGGCAGTTGTTTGGCCGCCGCTTGCGCCTCCCCGGACAGCAATGGGATGAGGCGCACCATCCATTGCTCCCTTGGCCACCCACCTGCCTCCGCTGATTTCTCGAATAAGTCCAGGAACACCTCTGGATCATCCTGCGGACCCATTTTATTCATTGGCAGGTGGGGGATCTCGACTCGTGGCGGTGCTGTTTCCGTCCGAACCTCCCGGTCCATCCAGCTCCAGAACCTCTCGCGATCCTCTTTTAAAACACTGTCTACATTAATAATATAATACAATTCAATATGTATATCCCACATTTCATAGTGCAGTTAATATTAGTAATAAATATTTGGAAACTCTAGTGCCAGGGACACAGAGCCACCTTTTAGGAAGTTGTGACAAGAGTGGATACTGATACTGGTGCTCCTTCCACCAGACCAGTGGATCTTCTTTCACTTCCAGGACATCTGCCTCCTTGCAGCAGGTCATCTGCTTCTTGGCCTCGTCCTGTTGGGTATTTGTCTTGGTTCGTGCTGCACCACCGTATCGTTCACCAAGAAGGGCAGCCAGTGGACGAGACAGCCTTGGATTCCTGGGTGGAGGACACTGACCTTCAAATAAATAAACAATAAAAACAAAAAACGCATTACTTATAGTTAAGCACATTCCATAATTTCTACACAGAGGTTAAGACAACACAATGCGCTTCACTGGATAACAATGGGTGATACTGACCTTGACTGCTCTCTCCTTCCATGAATTGCTCTCCTTCATCTTCAGTGCCTTCGTCTTCTTTAGATGCCATCCCCTCATCTTCAGCACAAGCATTTGCTGTCCCCTCTTCATCCACACTTCAAAGTAACTAAATAAAATAAGTCAACATGAAATGAAATTCATGAGCTTTTATTGTATAAATCTTTTAATTACTATATTTAATGTATGCCTTTAAACATGTTAACATTATAGTATTTATGCTTTTTAAACTATTTAATATTTATCTATTTTAAACTGTTAACATTGTAGGATTTGCCTTTTAAACTTTGAACAATGCATTATTTAGGCCTATGCTTACTGTAAGAAAAAATGAAGTGGACTTCGAAGATCTCAAAAATTAAGTTTATTACAGCATAGCAGTTGCAAGGTACAAGAAGCACCTTGGGTTCACCGGCATCAGAATGAACCCAGAACATCCAAATCTTAAAACATTTATCCTGTTACAGTTTACAACTCTTAATGTAAATGAAGTTGCCCTTGTTGTAACAGCTGTGGTCTGTAAGTTAATGAAGTTGAGACACCCCATTGTCTGAGAAGGTTATCTGTGTCCCACACCCATTCCCATTCCACAATTGACTACCATTTGCTCAGGATGTGATCCAAATGGTAAAGTAACTATTAACAATATAACTTCACTTCCTTCATCTCTATGATAATTAAGCCATTTTGGGGATGAACTCAATCTAAAACATATTTTGGAGTGGACTCTGGGTTGAGGCAGACTACAATTTCTTACAGTCCCCTCTCTGATGCTCTTGGCCCAAAAGAAGCATCACATCCACTCCCTTCTCACAGATTACACCTCCCTTCCCTAGTGGGCAGGTGCCCAGTGGTGGTGAAGCCCTCGCTTAGGTTGTCCCCCCTTACCCGTCTTTGGGTCGACACCTCATGCACACTGGTTACAGCTCCATCCAATTGGGCAGAATTATCAAAGAGACTCTTCTAAAATTTGGCAATATGATATTAAAACATTTTCTTGGGTGTGGGTGAGAAGACATTAAAGAACCTTCACGGGGGGGCGCTGTTGGACACCGAGCATGTAGGACGTGTCTCCCTTTTGCTCCGCGAGTTTGTGTTTATTTTAACACTTTAGCACAGTTTCTTTTCATTAATTTGGCTGGTGTACATTTGTGACAAGTACTTGGTCAGTTTTGGTGTGTTTTGGGGGAATTTCAATCGACAATGTCAACTTCACGTGGAAACGCGGCTCGCACAGGCCGTGCTAAGGCTTCTCCCTCGACTGAGCCCGCATCTCCGCCGAAGGTGATCATTGACCCGGAGTGTGCGCCCAATTTGGATCACCTCCGGGCTATGTTAGACCAGTTGAAAGGGGACATTTGCGGAAAAATAGACTCGCTGTCTTGCGAGCTTCGAGCGGACATTTCTTCGGTAAGAGAGGAGCTTAGACACGCAATTGAACCGATGCAACAAAAACTTAGCTCTCATGATCAAGCTATCACGGAGTTGCAGCGCGCGTGCACTGACCATAGTGACCTGCTAACTTCACTGGATTCAACAGTTTCCACGCTGAAAGCCGAGGTTAAACTGCTGGCCGACAAATGTGAGGACTTGGAGGGTAGAGCGAGAAGGAACAACATTCGCCTGGTAGGTGTGCCGGAGGGGGCCGAAGGGGGGCGCCCAACCGAATTTATTGCCCAGCTGCTGATGGACTCCCTCGGTCGGGGGGAGTTACCCCTACGCGATCGTGCACATCGCACTCTCCAATCACCCTTTGTGATTCGTGTGCACTTTTTTCACGTGAGGAATGACATTTTACGCCGGGCTAGCGAGGCTCCTCTTCTCCATCAAGGCAATAAACTGTTTCTCTTTCCTGACTACACTTCGTCAGTTGCGAAGAAACGCGCTGCATTCACGGACGTTAAACGTCTGTTACATTCGTGTTCTGGAGTGAAGTTTGGATTGAGGTTTCCCGCGACTTTAAAGATCACTCTTCCCGGTGGAGTTACACACACCTTTGAGGACCCAGCCACTGTGATGGACTTTGTCAAGGTGAACTTAAAGTCTGGTGTCTCTTCTGGGGCTACAGTTTGAAAGCGGCTGGCAGTTCGTTTGGTAAACTGGTTTCTGAAGCTGTCCTGTAAAAGTTCGTGTCACTTGGACTTGAGTCACTTTTCATATTTTGCTACTGTGTTTGTTTATATATTTGTATGCTTTATTACAAACTCGCATGAGCACTACTGGTTTGTGCTGTTAACGGAGCGTGTTAAGATGCTTTTGGTAGTTTGTGGGATTTGCGCGCGTCTTATTTGGGAAGACGCTTCAGCTCGTGGGGTGGTGGGTGGGTGTGAGGAGTTCTCCCTTTTTTCTCTCATTGTGTGTTTTGTGTTTTGTTTAGTCAGGTCGCCCATATTTTAATTTATTTCTGTGACTGTTATACATGCTATGCTGCAGTGTACACTGATACTTGACTGGCATGCAGCAGTCTAGGATGCCTCGACAATCAGGGACAGGACTCAAATTTGTTAGCTGGAATTGTAATGGTCTAAATCAGCCTATTAAACGTAGCAAAGTTCTTCACCATCATCAACAATTAGGAGCCCATATAGTTTTCCTTCAAGAAACTCACTTAAAATCTTCCAGCCATATCAGATTAAAGGGGAGGTGGGTCAGTCAAGTTTTTCATTCTAGTTTTAATTGTAAATCTAGGGGTGTTGCAATTTTGATTCACAAATCGGTTCCTTTTGTGTGCTCTAATGTAATAGCTGACCCCAATGGAAGGTTTGTGTTTGTAACGGGTAAGCTATATAGTAATTCTGTGATTCTGGCTGATGTGTATGGTCCAAACTGGGATGATGAAAATGTTTTCACTCAATTGATCGCCAAATTACCTGACGTGTCCACACATCTACTTATTATGGGGGGTGACTTCAACTGTTGGCTTAATCCGTTATTAGATCGTTCTTCCACTAGACCAGGTGTGCCCTCAAAGTCTTCTAAGACCATTTTATCCTTTATGGATGAGTTCTCGGTCTCTGATCCATGGCGCTTTCTTAATCCGTCTGGTAAAATGTATTCTTTTTTCTCTCATGTACATCACTCCTTTTCTCTTATTGATTATTTTCTCCTGGACAACCGCTTTCTCCATTCTGTTCAATCTTGCTATTCTAATGATACTATTCTAATATCAGATCATGCCCCGACCACACTGAAGTTATTCATACAGGAGCGCGCACGTACCTGCCCCCCCTGGCGTTTCAATACGCGCCTGCTATCTAATGAGGATTTTGTTAAGTTTGTTTCTAATCAAATTGACTTTTTTCTTACTACCAACAGTACTCCAGGGATCTCAGCCTCCCTTCTTTGGGAGACTTTGAAAGCATACATTAGAGGTGAAATTATTTCATACAGCAGCTATGAAAACAAACAAAGAAAAAAAAATTAAAGGAATTGAGGTTACGAATCTCCCAGCTTGATAATATCTATGCGTCCTCCCCATCCCCTAACATATATAAGGATTGTCTCTCTCTTCAGGCTGAGTTTGATGTTCTCTCTACTAAAGAGGTTGAGGAGCTCTTATTTAAGGCTAAATATTGTTATTATGAATGTGGGGATAAGGCGACCAAACTTTTGGCCCATCAGCTTCGACAGGCTCCCTCCTCTCAGCAGATTTCACAATTTAATTCTCCTTCTGGCGTCACTACCGATCCTAAAAAAATTAATGATCAGTTTAAACAGTTTTACTCTTCTTTATATACTTCTGAGGTTGGGTCTGATCTGTCTGGCCTGGATTGTTTGTTTTTTTACTCATTGGAGTTGGTTAAGGTAGATGCTGATATTGCTGAGCAGTTAGAGGGCCCAATCACCATAGATGACTTAAAACGGGCAACATTTTCTATGCAGTCTGGAAAATGTCCAGGCCCGGATGGTTTTCCAACGGAGTTTTACAAGACCTTTTTTGACAAATTGGCACCAGTTTTAATAGAAATGTTCAATGAATCTCTTACTCTTTCTAAATTACCTCAGACTCTAAATAAGGCATCTATATCATTACTCTTAAAAAGAATAAGGACCCTTTGTCCTGATCAAGTTATCGCCCAATTAGTCTTTTATCTGTAGATGTAAAACTTCTGTCAAAATTATTAGCTATGCGACTGGAATCAGTTTTGCCTTTAATAATCTCTCCTGATCAGACAGGTTTTGTCCAGAACAGACATGGGTTCTTTAATCTCAGACGACTTCTCAATGTTGTTTATAATCCTTCTGCGTCAATGGGGCCGGAAGCCGTAATCTCATTAGACGCGGAGAAGGCTTTTGACAGAGTGGAGTGGAACTACCTTTTCTTCGCTTTGGAGAAATTTGGTTTTGGCCAAGAGTTCATTTCTTGGATTAAGTTGCTCTATTCATCCCCTATGGCTTCAGTCAGAACTAATGACACCCATTCAGAGTATTTCCCTTTGCATCGCTCCACTCGTCAAGGCTGTCCTCTGAGTCCTCTTTTATTTGCGGTTGCTATTGAACCTCTGGCTATTGCACTTCGTTTAGAGCCACGCATCACTGGAATTACAAGATATGGTTTTGAACAGAAGGTCTCCCTCTATGCCGATGACTTATATGTGTCCATTCTCTCTATCTCAGTTCCAGCTGCTCTTGACATCCTTAGTTCATTTGGTCAGATTTCAGGCTATAAACTAAATTTGGACAAGAGTGAGCTGTTTCCTTTAAATCAAGGTGCCCAGAATGCTGCTCAGGGTTTCCCATTCAAAATTGTTCCATTTGGCTTTAAATACCTTGGTATCCGGATTTGTGACCGATTTAAAGATTTGTTTGATTATAATTTTGCCCCTTTGTTAGATCAGATACGGATGGACTTTCAACGGTGGTCACTGTGGCCTCTTTCCCTTGTGGCCAGGGTCAATTCGGTTAAGATGAATATCCTTCCCAAATTGTCTTATCTCTTCCAGTGCATACCTATCTTTCTCCCTCAGTCTTTTTTTCACAAATTAGACAAATCAATCACTGAGTTTATCTGGAACAGGAAGGTCTCTCGTTTGCGAAAGGAGCTGTTGCAGAGACCTAAGACCCTTGGGGGCTTGGCCCTTCCTAACTTGAGGTTTTATTACTGGGCTTCCATCCTTAGAGTAATTCAGCTTTGGATTTCGCTGGAGGGGGCACCAGTTTCTCCTACATGGCTGAGTATGGAGTTGTTTTCTGTTAAACCTGCTTCGTTGACTGCTCTCGTCCACGCTCCTCTTAGCTTTTCTCCCTCCCCATTTTGCAATAATATCTTAGTTAAATCCACTTTTAAAATTTGGAAGCAATTTCGACGCTATTTTGGTCTACAGAGTTTCTCTTTTCTAGCACCTTTATCAGGTAATCCTGTTTTTCACCCTTCCTTAATCGATGGGGCCTTTTCTTTGTGGTCTGACTACGGCATCAAGGCATTTAGGGACTTGTATATTGCTGGTACATTTGCATCCTTCCAGCAACTCTCCGAGAAATTCCATTTGTCAAGGCATAATTTTTTTAGATATCTTCAAGTTCGAAGTTTCACTCGTAATCTTAGCCCCAACTTCCCAAATCTCCCAGATGCCTCTCTAATTGACTCCTTTTTAACCCCATTGCCTACCATTAAGGGTGCTATTTCATGTTTATACAATCTTATCTATTCTTTGCAGCTTACCCCGCAGCATAAAATTAAAACCCAATGGGAGGAGGATCTGGGGGAAGGGATCTCAGAGGATCTGTGGGAGGCCATTTTGCGTCGGGTTCACTCCTCTTCAATTTGTGCAAGACATGGTCTGACCCAGTGCAAAATTGTACTTCGTACCCATCTCACTCGAGTTAGGCTTTCTAAAATCTATAATGATGTCGATCCCATGTGCATTAGATGTCGTCAGGCTCCAACTACCCATGCCCATATGTTCTGGTCTTGCCCTTCACTACATAATTTTTGGACGCAGATATTTAATTCTATTTCTGTTTGTACAGGGGTTCAATTTGACCCAACAGCATGTACCGCTTTGTTTGGGGTTTTGCCTCCTATTTTGCAGCTTCCTAAATATAAAGCTGACTTTCTAGCCTTTATCTCCTTATTGGCTAGACGTTTGATTTTATTGAGGTGGAAGTCTCCTGCACCGCCTTCTCACTCGTCTTAGATCAGGAACATTAAAGTCACAGGTTTAATCAAAACATCAAACATCAGTAATGTCTTAAAAAATAATTGGAAAATTAATGTCATTAAAACATTTATTATAAATTTCAACTACATATCAATGCTAATAAAACCATTTTCGGTAACACTTTATAATAACTGCACGCTATTAATCATTAGTTAAGCATGAGTAAACAGTTAATTAATAATTTATAAAACATTAATAGACATTAATAAGCAGTTCATAAATACAGCTATAAATGCTTTTTCTTGATTTATAAGCATATCTATAAAGTGTTTAATAATTATATTTTCATACTTTGTTAATGATTAATTAATTTCTAAATGAAGTATATTATTTACAAACCAGTTATTTAAGAGTTGTCAGTGGTTCAAAAGATCATTTAGAAAGTGTAAGTACATGGAGTAAATTCAGGTAGTTATAAAGCATTTAGTATTAGCATTAGTATAAAGCATTAGTCTAATTATTTACAGCTCCAGTAGACTACTTCGGACGCAAATGAACAAAATTAGTCACCGAGGCTTCTATACTTAACCACGGCCACAGTTCTTTCGACCTAGAATTTCACTACGCAGAATAGTAAGAAATGAAAAAAAAAAAAAAAAACACTGTCACAGTACGTCGGACAAAACCACACTACGTCGGGTTTTATGTTATTTTATTAAAACAGCTTACTTATCCACAGTACTTCTCTGGCTTAAACAATATTTTTCAAATTTAAAACACTGCCACAGTACATCGGGCAAAACCACACTGCTTTGGGTTCTTGTTTTAAATTTCACAGAGCCATGGTGTCAGACTCACTAATCTACACTATAAAACCGTTGTGAAATAATTCTGTGACCACACTGCGTCGGGTCTTATTCAATTACTTTAGAATTTCCTCAGAATTATTACAACTTCTCAATCGGTTTCAAGTAGGCTGCATACACTTTTGTTTCGGTTACTTTAAAAACAACTGATCTAATACAATTCTGCCACCACACTACTTCAGGTTGATTCAATTACTTTAAAATCTTAACAGAATTATAAAAGACCAACACCAAGTTTCAGTTACTTTAGAAACTTAACACTTAATCGCTTTGTTTCAATTATTTTAGAAACAACAATTCCAATACAACTCTGCCACCTCACTACTTCGAGCTGATTCAATTCCGTTAGAATCTTAAACAAAATCGTACGGAATAGGCTTAACAAATCCTTCTATAACACACAATAGTTGTGAAATAATTCTGTGACCACACTGCGTCAGGTCTATTCAATTACTTCAGAATTTCCTCAGAATTATAACAACTTCACAATCAGTTTCAAGTACGTTAGAAACATACACATTTGTTTCAGTTACTTTAGAAACAACCAATCTAATATAATTCTGCCACCACACTACTTCGGGTTGATTCAATTACTTTAGAATCTTTACAGAATTATAAGAGACCAACACAAAGTTTCAGTTACTTTAGAAACAACAATTCTAATACAACTCTGCCATCACACTGCTTCGGCTGATTCAGTTCCGTTAGAATCTTAAACAAAATCGTACAGAATAGGCTTAATAACTCCTCCTGCTAATACTGAATAAACCAAATTATCTTCTGTCCTTAAATTTGTCCTTTTTCTAGGTTTTTTAAAACGAGGGGTTCCATGACAAAAACTGCATAAATGAAAGAAAACAGCTTTTTCTTACCTTTCCCCACTTTTTGTTGGAAATTCCTCGATTGGGTCGGCTGTTACATTGGCGACAATGTAAGAAAAAATGAAGTGGACGTCGAAGACCGGCGTCAGAATGAACCCAGAAAATCCAAATCTTAAACCTTTTATCCTGTTACAGTTTACAACTCTTAATGTAAATGAAGTTGCCCTTGTAACAGCTGTGCTCTGTATGTTAATTAAGTTGAGACACCCCATTGTCTGAGAAGGTTATCTGTGTCCCATTCCCATTCTTCAATTGACTACCATTTGCTCAGGATGTGATCCAAATGGTGAAGAAAAGATATAACTTCACTTCCTTCATCTCTATGATAATTAAACCATTTTGGGGATGAGCTCATTCTAAAATATATTTTGGAGTGGACTCTGGGTCGAGGCAGACTACAATTTCTTACATTACTCTCGCCAGGAGATGGCAGATAGGTACAAGGTACATGGAGAGTTGCCTTGAGGCCAATGTACCTCTTCTGAAGAACCCCAGCCATGGCAGCTTTCATCTCTTTTATGACTGCAGATTCACCTTCGATCGGTTTTAATCCGTTGATCAGTGTGTCCTGTGTGGGGGTCTTCTCCTTGGACATGAACTGTGTAGCCTCCTTCATGGGCTTCAGCACGCTGACTACTACTTCAGTTGTTGTCACATCTGACTCAGTCAGTGTGCACAGATCCTTCTCGGTCTTCCTGGCTTCACTCGAGAGCAGGGCTGTGCAGATGGCCGGTTGTTGCTCCAGGAATCTTTCCAACATGTCATGCGCACTATTCCACCTGTAGTTACATAAAAGAAATATACTTTATTTATAGACCTATAGCACCCGCCATTTTCTTGAATCTCCTCGCTCTGACTCCGTAAACAGGAAGAGATAAACGTCGGCGTCTGTGTAAAGTTAGTACGAGTAACTTGCTTTACAGCGACACTAGCGACTTACATTGTGGATTATAATATGGCATTATAACTTTAATCCTGGAACGTCTCCTGGTGGCGGAGCAGTGACAGGGACGTCTCCCTGTCACCCCCTGCAGCTAATGGGTATTACCCTCTTCGGCTGTTGTCGGGGTTAGTTGTTCTTTCCCCAGCTCTTGTCTTTCCTCCTCGCCAGAGCCAAAAGCTCCCCTTCTCTGCCTCCTCCGCCAGCTCTTTGGTTACCTTCTTTAGATTCCCTCTGGTCACTCCTACGTCCCTCACAAGGCGAGTGGTTGACAGTCCCACGTAGCCTCTGCATCCAACCTTCACTGGATAGATGGATGTCCTCTAGCCAGCCTCCCGACACTCAGCAGTCAGCTCTGAGTACTTGGCCTTCTTACTTTCACAGGCGGCCTCCATCCCCTCCTCCGCTGGTATTGTGAGCTATCAGGGCGGAGAGATGTAGCAGTAATCTCGACCAGGAAACGGAGCTGCCTGTCTAGATCAACTCTCAAATTCCACTCCTGGTCAGGGGAAAACGGCCTTGCTGTTTCTCTTGGCCTCAGGTTTCTTCTTCCCCCATCTTCCGTGACAAAGGTGATGTGGTTGTGGTTCTCTGCTGGTGGTACCCCTTTGCTGCCCTGTCGACGCTCCTCTATCACCTCGGCTAGCTTTCTCAGTACCTGGTCGTGACGCCATCCCTGGGAAAGCGCAATCTTACAGCCTGACAAGATGTGCTGGAGGCTTGCATTAGGGGTATTGCAGAGTGTGCAGCCTTCCTCACTCCTGAACCACTGGTGAAGGTTCCGAGGACAGGGAAGCGTGTCGTAGCGTGCACGGATGAGGAAGCTGAGCCTTGCCTGTGGGATTTTCCACAGGTCTGCCCAGGTAATGTTTCGGTTGACAATTCCGCCCCAGGTTGTCCACCTTCCCTGTCGGCCCTGCGACACGGCCTTGATCTTGTAGCACTCTTTCTCCATTCTTGTCACCTCCGCCACCACTATCTCCTTCATCTCTTTGTGGTTGGCTTTGGACCAGAACCGTGGCTCTTCTCCCCACCCTAGCCCTGCTCTTCCCGCCTGGACTCTGCCGACAATCTCTTGATGTTGCAGACGACTGACGGCTTGGTTGACCACAGTTTGGGCATTCCACTTTTGGCCTGTCTGAACCTTAGGGTTTGCATTACTTACAGCCTGGTCAGCGGACTCTCTTAACTCGAGAACCAGCCTGGTCTTTTCCTGCTTGTAGCCCAGACTGATTGATTGAAATGGCAGTTGCAGGGTGTTCCTTCTGAAGAGGCCTGTTTCTGAAAAGCACCGTGGCAGCCCCAACCACTTCCGGATGAATGCATTGGCTTTTCCATCCATCTTGCTTGCGGTGGATGAGGGGATATCACTCATTTTGAGTGGCCACATCACCCTCCTGTAAAGTGTAAACTGGTAGCACCAGACCTTGTACTTTCCTTTGTTCGATCTTTGCCAGTCCTTCTGAGAGCTGTTTGATCACGGTTCTCCCATCCGTTTGTCCGTAAGGTCTGCCGTGTACTGCCTCCCCAGGCTTTTAATGGGTTGCTCAGAGAGGAGTGGGATTTTCTCTCCCCCTACGCCGAAAATGGTGCTGTCGTTTCTGACTCCTCTTCTGAGAGACAGGCTCCGTGATTTTGAGTTAGTGTCAATGTAGCCATTCTCAAGCAGGTAGGTGGTCATCCTTCTGGCCAACACTGAGAAGATTTTTCCTTCTACGTTCAACAGAGCGATGTTTCTGAACTGGCTAATGTCTTTGGAGTTCACTTCCTTGGGTATGAAGACCACTACATCTCTTTGCCGCTCAGATGGAATGAGTTGCTATTTCCAGGCAGTTCTCATGAGGTACTATAGCAGCTCTAGTACCTTGGGGCATTTCTTATAGAGCTTGTAGCGGATTCCATTGGGGCCTGGCGCTTTATGAAGACCTTGCCTTCTCCACGACTTGCCTGACTTCACTGAGCTTGGGGGCATGATGTTGAATGCAGCAGTTGGGGGTGCAGGCTTAGGCACGTACCCTGGTGTTCCTAACGGGACGTTCCTTTCTGGATCGCTGTACTCTGACGTGCTATTCCAGTTTCTCCCTGGTGGTTTCGAGTTTCCCACTCTTCTTCTCCTCCAGCAGCTGTCTGGCATGCTTAAAGGGGTCTTTGAAGAAGCTGCCTCGTTCTTTCTGTTTCCGTTTGCTGCGCTTGCGAATACGTTCAGCCCTGCGAAGCCTGTAAAGTCTTTGCCTCACCTCCTCCCACAAGGCTTTCATACTAGAAGGCGCCTTCGTACTAGAAGGTCAATCTCCTTTTCCCTCCTTTCCTTCTCTCTTTGGGCAGTCCTCTGGTTGGAGGTCACTTCGCCAAACCTGTTCTTACAGGCCTGATATAGGACATCCCCATTCTGGTTGAGCTTGGATTCCGCCCCTCCTCGCAGGTATCCTTCCAGTATCTTGGCCAGGCACGTGTCCAGTGTTCGCCATGCCTCTGTCTCGCATGATTTTGGCCATTTGAGCTTGCCTCTTCTAGTTGGTTTCTTTGTCTCTGCTTTTGGATCTGTCCTGAGTGAGTTGGTGGCGACTGAGTCTTGGTACTCACGTGGGGGCTCTCCCTCCACCAGTGGACCTTCTTCCTCTGTGACATCTTTGCCTTTTGCGACATTGAGACCATCGGCTCTGTGGTTTTCGACCTGGCTTTTGGTCCCTCTTGTCTCACCTGCTGAGGCAGTGCAAGGTTGCTGTTGGCCCTTCTGCCCACACTTTCGCTTCCCCTGGTGGATTCGCAACCCACGGAATGTGGTAACCTTTTCCCATCCGCATCCACACTTCCGGGGGATCTTCTTTTATTTTTCTGAAGTTCTATTATTCATCTCGTTGTCTGTTTCCATTGCTATCGTTATTGTGTGGTCCGTCCATCTTTCATCCCGCCTGCGGGTTGTTTTATAATATATATAGTATATACAATATATATAGTGAATTGTTGATTTTGATATTTGGAATAAATGTTGGGTTTCATTGACTTGACTATTTATTGTTGTTGGTTAAATGTTGTTTTGTATTTTTTACTTGTTGGGACTCCAAGAAGAGTAGCCACTGCCCAGGTAGTGGCTAATGGGGATCCAAATAAACAAAAACACAGATCATTTTATTAGAGCCCCTTTCACACAGAGATTCCGGAAAATACACGGATAATGTGATTGTTTGATTTTGATTCATTCACACTGCCAGTGATTTTCCAGAATCTGTGAGTGCGTTCTCATACATCCTGTAAAGATCCCGTCTCCAGATCCCGCATTTCGGGACAGATCCCGGCAATGTTACTAGGTTCCCATCCCGGCATCGCTCCCAGCCTCAATCCCGGGCGGGACGTGTTGTGTTCACACAGAAAGCACTCTAGCAATTTCCCGGGATCAACGTGCTGTGTGAAAGGGGCTTTAGTGTCCTCAAAGTGTGCGCATACATGTGTGTCAAATTTGTTGTAAATATCTAATTTCATTTTGAAGTTTAGACACTTATATTTGTGACCTGTTACAGAAACCAGGGACACAAGTCGGCAGAAACAAGTGTTTTTTTCCAAAATTTGTGATTTCCGCTTTTTTGCAGAATCTGTTAGTTGAGATCATGGAGAAGCCTCTCCATGTTTGAGATAACAGTATTGGTACATTTAAAAGCGTACATTTTGAGGTTGAAATTGACTTGTTTTTCAGGGATTCTAGCATGCAGTAGGGGCGTCATTGTCTGTGTGTATTTCCACACTGAATAGCCGGCCGCGCCTTTGCCCCCGCCCCCCAACAGCGTGGCTACTTATTATGCAGCACTCTAGCCGGCTCTATCTGATATTAAAATTCAATTAAATGAAGATGGACGCCGCAAAGATTGTCGCAGACGAGCTGAACCGTGGCCGTTACAACGAAAATGTTTTCGCCGCACTTTGTGGGCTCGGGAAACTGAACCGAAGGTATCAGGCGCGGCGCGCGAGCCCTCGGTGCTTGAATACGGCGGGTCGAACGGCTCGCTGACAACGGTGGCTGGCTGTTTCATATGTGACGTCCCTATTGCTTTGAATGGGGAACGTTTTGTGAACAGGGAACAGACTTAATGGACTGGCAACAATCTCCATAGAACATTAACTGGCACAGAGAATCGAAATACAGGATGCAGTTAAGACCTTTGCTGCGATGAAGGCCTGCCGTGCGCGTTTCTAAAACGTAAGTTAAGCTTCATTTGCTCTTTAGTCGTTATTTAAGATGCTGAACCTGCTGATGATATAATGTGCTTGCGGACATTTCATTTGTGTGTGTATACGCACATAAGAAAGTGGTGTAAAGAGATTTGCAACAGTAATTTGAGGAGGTGAAATGTGATTATTTGGAAAATTCCTGTCATGACTGCTTAAAGAAAAATGCCAGCAGGCATTTGCCTCCTGCATAAACTTTAATATTGTTGACATTTTGGGCACACGCGCGTTGCACACTATTTGCGTTATATGTAGGCCTATGGCTTATTGGTCTTTGTGTGTTGTTGCTGGTTTTGCGTTATATGTATATGGCATCCCACATAGCAAATGTTTTCTGGCTCAGCTCCGGGCCACACAATCACTTTTCCCTCGGCCCAAGTACCGCAAAGAATGACGGCCCTGAAATGGCCCAGAACTGGATTAAAGACAAGGGTCACACATGGGCCATAACCGGCCCGAATCTCAGCCAGTTAATCACCCTTAACTGGCCCAGAATTGGGCCAAAACAGGTTTTATTATTGGTACCAAGTCTCAGCCATAAATTAACCATATCAACACCTGAAACCCCAAAACTGAGCCATAACCCAGCCAAATCTTAGCCAAACCATATGAACAAATACGTAACAGGAAAATTCAATTCTCAAAATTGTTTTATTTAACAATGCACAAGCCAAAAAAAAATAAAAAAATAAAATAAATTATATCTAGAATTGTGTAACTGTGTGAAGGCTAATTTTTTAGTACATTCAAAGTGTAAGGGGCTTATTAGCACCTCAAAAAAGTGCATTTAATTTCAAAATGTTCTGGTCTGTCTTTAATGGTTACTTATTGTAGTAATGCACAAGCCAAAAAATAATAACAATGAAAATTCACATCTAGAATTGTGTAACTGTGTTAAGGCTATTGTTCTGGTCTGTCTTAAAGGAACACTCCAGCGTTTTTTCATATTAAACTATGTTATTCCCTTAACTAAGACGAGTTGATGCATACCTCTCGTCTCAGTGCGGCACTCAATTGCTCTGGCGCGCGGGACACTTTGATAGCATTTAGCTTAGCCCAGTTCATTCATTAGGATCCAAACAGAGATGAAATTAGAAGCGACCAAACTTGAATTTAATATGAAAAAACGGTGGAGTGTTCCTTTAAACAGTAGCTTACTTATAGTAGTAATGCACAAGCCAAAAAAAAAATGACAGCTAGAGTTGTGTAACTGTGTGTGAACGCTATTTTAGTTGCCTGAACAGCCAAGTATACAACATTTTCCAATTCTAACTAAATTAATTTACACTCACCTAAAGGATTATTAGGAACACCTGTTAAATTTCTCATTAATGCAATTATCTAATCAACCAATCACATGGCAGTTGCTTCAATGCATTTAGGGGTGTAGTCCTGGTCAAGACAATCTCCTGAACTCCAAACTGAATGTCAGAATGGGAAAGAAAGGTGAGTTAAGCAATTTTTAGCGTGGCATGGTTGTTGGTACCAGATGAGCCGGTCTGAGTATTTCACAATCTGCTCAGTTACTGGGATTTTCACGCACAACCATTTCTAGGGTTTACAAAGAATGGTGTGAAAAGGGAAAAACATCCAGTATGCGGCAGTCCTATGGGCGAAAATGCCTTGTTGATGCTAGAGGTCAGAGGAGAATGGGCCGACTGATTCAAGCTGATAGAAGAGCAACTTTGACTGAAATAACCACTTGTTACAACCGAGGTATGCAGCAAAGCATTTGTGAAGCCACAACACGCACAACCTTGAGGCGGATGGGCTACAACAGCAGAAGACCCCACCGGGTACCGAGTTCACCAAAATTGGACAGTTGAAGACTGGAAAAATGTTGCCTGGTCTGATGAGTCTCAATTTCTGTTGAGACATTCAGATGGTAGAGTCAGAATTTGGCGTAAACAGAATGAGAACATGGATCCATCATGCCTTGTTACCACTGTGCAGGCTGGTGGTGGTGGTGTAATGGTGTGGGGGATGTTTTCTTGGCACACTTTAGGCCCCTTAGTGCCAATTGGGCATCGTTTAAATGCCACGGCCTACCTGAGCATTGTTTCTGACCATGTCCATCCCTTTATGGCCACCATGTACCCATCCTCTGATGGCTACTTCCAGCAGGACAATGCACCATGTCACCAAAGCTCGAATCATTTCAAATTGGTTTCTTGAACATGACAATGAGTTCACTGTACTAAAATGGCCCCCACAGTCACCAGATCTCAACCCGATAGAGCATCTTTGGGATGTGGTGGAACGGGAGCTTCGTGCCCTGGATGTGCATCCCACAAATCTCCATCAACTGCAAGATGCTATCCTATCAATATGGGCCAACATTTCTAAAGAATGCTTTCAGCGCCTTGTTGAATCAATGCCACGTAGAATTAAGGCAGTTCTGAAGGCGAAGGGGGGTCAAACACAGTATTAGTATGGTGTTCCTAATAATCCTTTAGGTGAGTGTATGAATGAATCTAGCACTGAAATTTAAACATATTATAATGTAAATTTACTCTCAACAAACAGAGCAAATTAATTACACATAATAATGTTTGTATGTGTGAGGGAGAAAGTGATACTGTAGGACTGTCCTCAGGAAGTGAAGTACTGTTACAGCCCTGCAGCCCCTCTTTTCTCCTCAAGCGCTCTCTCCTTCCTCCATCTCTATAAGGAGCAAGCTGAAGACATTGCGTATATTTGCTTCTATCTCCTGATTTAAGGTGGCATGTTGTGTCAGACGATTTTTTTTTCTCACAGCAGCTCAAATACAAAATACTAAATTAATAATACAAAACTAATAAATACATATACAAACATTAATCCACCAGTAAATAAATGTGGGTAGCAAAATAAAATAAGTTTGCTTTGGTTACATTTTATACAGGAAATGATTTCTTATAATGTGGCACTATTGAATCACTAACTTGTTTGACAACAGTATTTTGACAAACAAAACCATTTTAGCAAACAAAAAACGTCTCGGTTACGTATGTAACCCTAGTTCCCTGATAGGGAACGAGACGCTGCGTCTAACGCTGTGGGAACGCCCCTGCGTTGTGCGTCATGAAGCACGTATGGAATCAGTCCAATAGAGAGATGAAACGTCATAGGCGGGTGACGTCATCGACCAGGAACTATAAAAGCACCCCCCAAAACACAAGCGCATTAGCTTCTGATAGGCCTGAAGGAGCGCTAACGGGAGTGCCGGGAGTATGGCGGAACGACGCAGCGTCTCGTTCCCTATCAGGGAACTAGGGTTACATACGTAACCGAGACGTTCCCTTTCAAGGGAACTTCGAGCTGCGTCAAACGCTGTGGGAACGCGAATACCCACATCGCCATAGGACCAAATGACCGCCATGTGAGACCAGCGCACAGAGGACGAGAGCACCTGTGCCCCAGGGGTAGAGCTTAGGTCTAGGTCATAGAACCTAATAAAAGTATGCGGTGAAGACCATCCAGCCAAATCACAAACATCACTCAGGGAAACTCCTGACAATAAAGCTGTAGAAGCAGCCATACTCCTGGTAGAGTGGGCTCGAACAGCCAAAGGTGAAGGCTGGCCAGCCGACTCATAAGCAAGTGAGATAGCCTCAACCACCCACTTGCTCATTCTCTGTTTAGACGCAGGACACCCTTTCCTGGTTCCTTTGATTTTCTCCACAGGGCAGCTCTGTGGACATAGGCGTCTAACGCCCTAACAGGGCAGAGTAAATTAAGTTTCTCCTGGTCCGATGACATTAATGGAGGAGGACAGAAAGCCTGCAGAACCGTAGGTCTAACAACATTAGTAGGGACCTTGGGAACGTACCCTGGTCTTGGATGCAGAAAAGCCTAAACCATGCCAGGCGGAAATTCCAGGCACGAGGGTGAAACCGACAGAGCCTGTAAATCTCCGATTCTTTTTAAAGAGGAGATAGCAAGTAGAAAGATAGTTTTAAAAGTGAGAAACTTCTCAGGAACTTCTTCGATAGGCTGGAAAGGAGCTAGGGAAAGACCTTCCAATACAACGGCCAGATCCCAGGTCGGCACCCTCGTACGAACTGCTGGCCTCAGCCTCAAAGTACCACGGAGGAAACGAGTTATAAGTGGGTGTCTCCCAAGAGAAACTCCACTAAAAGGGACGTGGTAAGCAGCTAGTGCCGCCACATACACCTTCAGTGTGGAGGGGGATGACCCTGTGGAGAAGCGCTCCTGCAGGAAATCCAGCACTGCACCCACTGGGCAGTTAACTGGGTCCTGCAGGTGTTCTCCACACCAAGAAGTGAAAAGTTTCCACTTCAAGGCATAAAGCTTCCTCGTGGATGGAGCTCTGGAGTGAAGAATGGTCTCAACAACCTCAGTTGAGAGACCAGAATCTATGAGCTGGGCCCCTTCAGAGGCCAAGCCCACAATTTCCACAGCTCTGGGCGGGGGTGAAATATCGTGCCGCCCGCCTGAGAGAGTAGATCCCTCCTGACCGGGAGCTCCAAAGGAGAGGCGTCCAGGAGAGAAATCAGGTCCGTGAACCATACTCGGGCCGGCCAGAACGGGGCTACTAATAGTAGGCTGACCCCGTCCCGGCGAACCCTCTCCAGAACTCCTGGTAGCAGAGCAATCGGGGGAAAGGCGTACAGGCGTGACCTCGGCCACGGCTGTACCATAGCGTCCAACCCCAGAGGGGCTGGAAGACTGATGGAGAACCACAGATGACAATGCGTGGTCTCCTTGGCGAATAGGTCCACCTCGGCGTGACCGAAACTCAACCAAAGGAGCTCCACCACCTCGGGGTGGAGTCTCCATTCCCCCGGCCTCGGCCCCTGCCTTGACAGGGAGTCCGCTACCACATTTAAATACCCGGGAAGATACATTGCTCTCAGTGATAGTAGCTTCCCCTGGGACCACAGGAGGATCTGACGGGCCAACTTGTAAAGCCGGCGAGACCGCAGGCCCCCCTGATGATTGATATAAGAGACCACCGACGTGTTGTCTGACTGAACTAACACATGATGACCTCTCAGGTCTGCTAGGAAGTGCTTCAGAGCCTGAAGCACCGCCAACATCTCCAGGCAGTTTATGTGCCAAGAAAGATGATGGTCCTGCCACAGACCTTGGGCTGGACGACCACTCATGACCGCCCCCCACCCTGTGAGGGAAGCATCCGTCGTTAGCGTTACGCGACGACAAAGAGCCCCCAGCACCGGACCTTTGGACAGGAACCAAGTTTCTTTCCACATGACCAGAGCACGAAGACAGCGCCGCGTGACTTTGATCAAGCGGAGCGGATTTCCCCTCGGGGAGAATCCCTTGGTCCTGAGCCACCACTGCAACGGTCTCATGTACAACAGGCCGCAAGGTAAAACGTTGGACGCTGCTGCCATCAGACCCAACAGTCTCTGAAACTGCTTCACAGTGAGTAGCTGGCCTAGCCTTACTTGTTTCACGGCTGAGAGAATCGAAGCGATGCGGGTCGGAGAGAGTCGCGCCCGCATCGAGACCGAATCCCAAACGACACCCAGAACAGTGGTCTTCTGGGAAGGAGATAATACACTTTTCTTTGCGTTCAGCCTCAACCCTAACTTTCTGATATGAGCAAGGACGACATCTCGATGCCGAACCGCCATCTGCTCCGTCTGAGCTAAAATCAACCAATCGTCGATATAGTTGAGAATACGAATGCCCTGAAGCCTCAGAGGCACTAGTGCTGCATCCATGCATTTCGTGAAAGTGCGGGGAGATAAGGCTAGGCCAAATGGAAGAACCCTGTATTGGTACGCCTCGCCCCCGAAGGCGAACCTCAGGAACTTCCTGTGTTGTGGAAGGATGGAAATGTGGAAGTACGCGTCCTTTAGATCTATCGTGACAAACCAGTCCTCGGATCTGATTTGAGACACGATCTGCTTGATAGTGAGCATCTTGAATTTTAGCTTCCCTACCGAGCGATTCAATAGGCGCAGGTCTAAAATTGGACGCAACCCCCCATCCTTCTTCGGAACGATGAAATATCGGCTGTAATAACCTGACTCCTGGGCCTGCTCGGGGCCCACTACTGTGTGCAGAACCCCTCTGAATTTCGGTGGACGACACCTGAACTGGATAGCATAACCCTTTTCTACTGTCTGCAGGACCCAATGAGATATTCCTGGAAGGCTTTTCCACTCTGCCAGAAAATCTACTAAGGGTACCAGCCTCTCGAGACTGGCCTCTGGTGTAACTTGAGCAGCAAACACAATGCCCTGTAACGGCGCACCGGCAGGGAACGACTGGTTTGACTGCTCTGAAACCCTCCTCAGAGGGAGCGAGTGTCCCTCGGGAAAGCGCTCGCTGGGACCGTCTACGCCCCGGCATAAGGGCGAAGTTGGCAGAACGGCCCCCTGAGGGCACCGAGGAAGAATGGGCACCGTAAAGAGAGGTGAACTCCTTTCCGCCTCGATAGGGACCACCCTCAACATCCTGAACGCCTCGGCGTCAGGACTTCTTCTTAGCCGAAGCCTTCTTAGACAATAACACTGTCCTCAGATCAGGCCTATTGCTAGAAGGCTTCGGCTGAGAGTGCCGCACCTAAGCCCACTGTCCAGCAGGGGGAGCACGAGACGCGACACTTTGCTTCTGCTGCGCTCTATGGGATGAGCTTGTAAACAGCCGGGGCTGCTCCCGCCCAGCAGCCCCAGAGACGTGAATTTTTAACGGGAGAAATTTTTTGAAAGCTGAAGCTTGTTTTTTCTCTTCCTGGAATTTGTCCATAACAGAATTAACAGCTTCGCCAAATAACCCCGAAGGAGAGAGAGGAGCATCTAAAAGAAAAGTTTTTTCTTTCTCTTTCATATTAGTTTGATTTAACCAAAGACGTCTTTCTGCGGCCACCAGAGCTGCCATAGATCGACCCACTAGCTTGGCCGATTCTCTGGTGGCGCGCAGGGATAAATCAGCAGCCTATCGCAGTTCTCGAACTACGTCAGCACTGACTTCCTCACTCTCACTCACGTCCTTTAGCAGGTCAGCCTGGTATGCCTGCAAGATTGACGTTGTATGCAGGCATGACGCAGCCTGACCTGCAGCCGAATACGCTTTACCCACCAAAGCAGATGTATTTCTGAGGGGCTTGGTGGGTAATACCGGTGTTTTAAAAGATGACGCCGCCTCGGGAGAGAGATGGCTCGCGAGCGTCTCTTCCACGCGAGGCAAAGCGCCATAACCATAAAATTTAGCCCCCATTATATTAGAATATGTAGATGTCTGGGGACTAAATATTCTATACAAAACCGGTTTCTTCCACGATCTCCACACCTCAGTGTGGAGATCGTTAAAGAACGGCAGACGTGGAGGCTGCACACGTGACGGCAAAAATCTTTCATCTAATTTAGATCTAGAAACAGACTCCTGTCTAGTCACTGGCCACTCAATACTGAGTTTATCAACAGCCCTAGTCAATACCTCCATTAATTCATCACTTTCGGGAGTGCGGGGTGGCGAATCCTCCACCTCTCCCTCAACACTGACAACATCCAGCTCCTCAGAACTGGATAGCTGCAGTGTTGGTGCCTCAACCCGAGCGGAAGAAACCGCAGCGCGTGCTTCCGAACTCGGGACTGAGGCACTGGATCTCACAGGTGAAGGGAGAGATAAGGCAGCACCCGTCTCAATCCCCGCTGAGAGATCCATCTGCGATCCCCGCGATAAGCGCCGCCGCTCTGCCTCAACAGAAGCGGGACCCGAACTGTGGGGAGCGCGCACCGAACCGCTCTCAAAGAGCGCTCGGCGGGAGCGGAGCGTCCTTAACAGCAGACGCTCGCAATGCTCACAGTCAGCACCCTCGAGAGCTGACTGGGCATGCTGCACTCCCAAACAAACAACACAAAGAACGTGTGTATCCCCACCCGTTAAATAGCGCGGGCAGGGAGTAACACACTTCTTAAATTGCTGCTGGCTCGCCATTCTCTCAAATATATATATATATATATATATATATATATATAAATTGTTTGTGTGGTGCAGAGTATGTAGGACAGACAATATCACACAGGGACAGATTCACATGTAGCGCGACTGAAGGCACAGAAGCTAATGCGCTTGTGTTTTGGGGTGCTTTTATAGTTCCTGGTCGATGACGTCACCCGCCTATGACGTTTCATCTCTCTATTGGACTGATTCCATACGTGCTTCATGACGCACAACGCAGGGGCGTTCCCACAGCGTTTGACGCAGCTCGAAGTTCCCTTGAAAGGGAACTTAAAGATGTTGAGATATGGAAACTGTGGTGTAAACACATGCTTATCAGTGAATTAACATTTAATTTATTAATTGTTAAAATAAAACAGCAATTATCAACTAAAGGAATAGTTCAACCAAAAATGTAAATTCTGTCAACATTTCCTCACCTCCACTTGTTCATGCCTGTATGAGTTTCTTCCTTCTGTTGAAGACAGAAGAAATTTAAAAAATAAATGTTTAACCAGACAGTAGATGGTAACCACTGGCTTCCATAATATATATTTTTTCCAGTGTTACCTTCCAGTTACCTGTCTGCTTACCAACATCCCTCAAAATGTGTTCTTTGTGTTCATCAAAAGAAACAAACTCATCCAAGCTTAAGAGAAAATGATGAGTACATTTTCAGTTTTGTTTGAACTTCCTTTAAAAAACAAGAACAGACATACACACACACACACATATAACATATCAGACATATCCTGATTATCAAAGTCACACATTAGATTTAGATATAATAAATCTGATTATACAACCATTGAATCACTTTCAGCTCTACAAGTTAGTTACTGTTGCTGATTTCGCTGTGATTTCTCCTATCATTACATTGTTCCGCACACCGGATATGAAAGTACCGCGCCTCGGACATCCCGCAGCTTTACAGGGGGTATGGCTTATCTAAATGAGATGTAAATGAGCCCTATTGTCACTCCCAGCAGCAGAGAGAGGTGAGAACTGCACATCTTTAGAGGCTGTTATCTTAACTTTTAGTTATTTTAAGTGCCTACCTTCAAATGGCAACAACTTCTCCAAATATTATCAGATTTTCACGTGTTACACATCGTTGGAAAGCTTGGAGACTACACTTTCAGAATCTATGAATAACTCAAAATGCCTCAGAACCGACTTGTGTCCCTAGTTTCCGTAACTGGTCACATTTATGAGAGCATAAAAATTATCCATGGGTGACATTGATTGGATTTTTTTTTTTTTTGTCAATTCCTATCATAATTTTGACATTTGGGCGTTATGATATTGACCTATGTTTTCAAATTTCCTGTGGTGTTTTGTCTCGATCGGATTAGAAGGTTTCGAAGATAATCGCAAGTTTTTAAGTGCTAAATGACAAATCATAAAGCGATACCTGGCATTAGGGCTGCACGATTAATCGCAATAAAACCGCACGCGATTTGGCAAAGGCTGCGATATTTTGCCAGTGCGGCTGACCGGTAGTAAATGCTGCTCCATTTGAATGCCAGAGGTCGCTCTCAAGCAGACACGATAAATATGCCCCGGCACAGAAGTACAATAACGTGCATCATTCCAGGAAATCCCTATCGCTGTAGCTGAATAAACAGAAGATTGAAATGCTTTGATTGATTAAACATGACTTATAAATACACGACTGCCTTATTCTGTGTAAGAAGAACATCATCTCACAGAAGGATGAGCTCATCTGTCGTTATGAAGTGAGTTCGGAGTAAATGCATGTTATTAAATGTTTTTTGTTGGACAAGAGGTTCATAAATGCTTCTCATGTTTGGATAGATGTTTGACGCGTGTTGCTTTTTCAAATACACTTTTATAAATTACTCAAATTCGCAGTGCTTTCAGATGGAGCAGCGTTTACAGAGCTGTATATCAATGATGAGCTGCGCGTAAAAGATAATCGCAACCTTTGCTATTTCAAAATCGCGATAAGCCATCTCGATTTAAGTGCGATTACATGTAAATTGCGATTAATCGTGCAGCCCTACCTGGCATGTTTGGTATCGTTGGACTCGGCAAGGATTCAGGAGTCTAAGGAGGTCACTTTCGTGTAAAACGCTGGCTTGAAACTTCTCAGGCTCCTTCAGGGCATTGTGTCGATGACGCATACCAGAGTATGTGAGCGGTGCGGAGTGGGAGCGGAGCGAGGAGCGAAGTTGTGTGATTTTGCCAGGAGCGAGGAGCGGATTTTTTAAATGTCGGAGTGTTGTGATTTTCTCTCGCTCTGAAAATGCTCCACTATCTCTCAATTACAAATCACGAGCCAGGACCAAACCACTGTGAGGCAACGGAGGGGGACTTAAAATGTTTCTAATCATAATTTGCATTTGTTTGCATTTGTATTGTTTTTCTAGTAGCCTACTTTCACAAACATTTATATAAAATATATGATATTCATTTCACACATGCTTTAATGATATTTTTACCGACCCCCTCGCGTTTTCCGCCTGTGCAACTCCATTAAATGATGAACGATTGTATAAGTTGTTAAGCACAGAGTTAAAGAAAGACAGAAAGATGGAGTTTCTGAAATAATACTGTGAAGAAGGAGAAAAAATATATATAAATGTATTGTAAAAGGTAGTGATGACAAAAGGAGAACGCAAGTGCGGGGAGGTGATTAAAACGTAAAAAGATTCCTTGTGGAATCTTAAAAGGCATGTGTTAAGGAAACGCGATCAAATTTTTCGCTCACATGTGGAAAAAAAATCTGAAGGTCGGTATTATTCAGCTTGAACAACCTAGACCACCAACGCAGAATTAATACATTTGTAAATATTTTGCAGCATTTAGGCTACTTATTATTTACATTTAATTTTAGCGCCATAATGTTCAATTTACATTTATTTGCAGAGAAAAAATAAAAGGCTTCTTTCAACAAAGAACGACAAAAATAAATATTTCACTGGAGAGGAAGAGTGAACTAGACCAGGCTTTCTTTAAAATGATATACATGGACAATGAGACACTCACCAAAGGAGAAAGAGAAGGGATGCGCTATTTTGCGAACATTGCACAGCCTGGCTACACCCTACCTTGCTACAGCACGGTCCGTGACACACTCATGCCACATGCTTTATTAGAGTTGGAGAATAAATTGCGCATTCTGCTACAGAACTGCAATGGACTCTCAGTGGCCCTTGATATTTGGACGAGCCGACGAGGTCACAGTTTTCTGGGTATCGTGGGCAGTTTTGTACATGAAAACTTTCAAGGCCACACTGTTCTGCTGAGTTGTGAAAACATTCAGGGACACCACACAGCGAAACACATATTATGAAAAATATGAGGAGGTCCTGAGATGCTGGAATATTCAGCGTAGTGTGATCAGAGTAGTAACTGATAGCGCCAGCAATATGGTAAAAGCCTTCAATCTGCCTGGTTTTAGCGAATTCGGGGATCAGCTGGACCAAAATGTCGGGGACAGGGAGACAGTTCGTGAGGGTGATGCGACAGATGTTGCACTCTTGCAGCTCCATGCAGACCAGCTGGCCATCCAATTGAACATGATGGTAGAGCACTACGTCACAAAATCAAATCTTCACCTGAGATGTCCGATCCACTTACTCCAACTGTCAATTAAAGACGCAATCGCGAAGCACAAGGAAATCAATTCAATAATCAACAAGGTTGGAAAAGTAGTCAAAACAGTCAGAAAAAGCACACTGAACACAGAGGAAATCGATAAATTAGGTGTTCGTCCCACAACTGCATGCGCAAACAGATGGAACAGTCAGTTGCGGATGATCAAGTTTGTGCTGAAAATGTTTGAGGAGGACACGCTGTGGCAAAACAGGCTGACGTCGATCACAGATGATGGGAAAATCACATACAATGATGTCCTCATTCTTCAAGGCTTAGTGAGAGTACTCGCACCATTTGCTGAACTGACAGACAGTTTACAAAAGGAACTGGGAAACCTGGGGATGATCCTACCGGCAGTTGCAGAAATACACAGAATGATGTCTGATGTTTCCAGTGACACTCCACTGGAAATAGCCGCATTCGCAGAAACTCTAGCTGAGAACTTTTCGACTCGTTATCAAAGGTTTTATGATGACACCCACGTTGTTCTGGCTGCATTATTAGATCCACGCTTCAAGAACGAGTGGATTGCAAGAGATGAAAAGGCAAGTAATTAATTACACAAAGGCATAGCATTCAGAAATTAACCATGGTTTATTAAAAGAAAAGAGTAGTATGCTAACTAACAATAATGCTAAAAATAATACAGTAGGGCTACATGTATGAAAACTCATTATCATCATTATTATTATAAATAATAATAATACAGACGGGTAAAATAATCATAGCTAATTGTATTGTTCTTTTAGGTTCAAGGCAAACAGATTGAGATCCGGGAGTTGTTAGTTCGTCAAACAGAACTTCTCTGCAGTGTAAATAAAAAAGTAACATCCCCTTCTCTTGTCGCTGACCCTGTGACTGTCCCTGACCCTGAGCCATCGAGCGCAAAAAAAAAGTCAAGTCAATGTTCCAGTCATACGCAACTGTGACCCGTTCATCTTCTACAACACTAGATGTAAAAGGAGAAGTCGAGCATTATCTTGGAATGCCAAGATTAAACACTGAAGTTGACGACGTCCTTCGCTTCTGGAAAGAAAACTCTAATGTACTGCCACAACTTTAACAAATTGCAAGACGCATATTTAGCACTCCCAGCGGCTCGGCCAGCGTGGAAAGAGTGTTTTCTATTGCTGGTCTGATGTCCAGCAATAATCGCATGTGCTTGGCACTTGGCAAAAGCTTGTTTTTCTGAAAGTTAACGCAGCACTGGAGATATAGCTTTGCTAATAAAAAATATGTTCAACCAGCCAGTATTTGATCTGTTCATAGTATTTCTCAATATTAATATAAAAAAAGTTGGCTTAAAGAGATCTATATTTTTTCGTTTTGCAATTTGTTAAACTTCATATATTTTAGTTTGTGATTTATTTATTTTATTTAATGTAATGTTTTTCGTTTGATAATTTGTATTTAAGATAATGTTTTTCATTTGATAATTTATTTAATTTTCATTAACACAACCTCATTTTACACTTATTTTTTATTTTGCTTTGTTTAAAAGTGAGCTAAAGGATAGGCTAATCTATTGGTTTGGGGCTGTTCAAAATTCCAATTCATACTTTGCACGTGACGTCACAAGTACTGGCTAGCGGGCGAGAACGTCGTTCTCCAACAACGAAACCCAGTAAACTAATCAAGGATCTTGCCAGGACATTGCCAGTTTTACTATACAAAAGTTGGTGTTTTGAGGTGTAAACGACATGCCAGATAGTTGTTGTGCAATTGGTTGCACTAACCAGATGAGATAAGCAACCTTCACAGTATACACGTCTGTGCAGTGATCATTCCATCACTCCATCAAAGGTAATTTCAACATTTGTTTGAATACAATGGATGTATGATCATGTAATTAATCGTGTCTTTAAGTAACCCTGTAGTTTCGTCAATCAATGCCACCAGCTGGTTCGGCAAGTCAGCTGTTTGTGTTATGAGTCTAAGCTAGGCTAACTGTACGTTCACACCGCCGCAAATTTATTGAAAATGAATGACTTCCAGGCAATTTGACACTCTCGTCGGTGGAGGTGTGAACGCACAGTAACAGCTGTCGTATTTTGCTAACAACAACAAAAGTATGTGATAGGTTGTTTTGAGGTTTGTGATGTCTATGGTTTTCAATGAGAACCAGAGATGACTCAACAGTAGAGCTAGATTGTTTGCGGAGAAATTAATACTGCTCGATTATCTTAAAAAAACTTGTCTGCTTTACACAATTTAGCTACCTTGGAGTTAATCCTAGTCCATAGTTATGCAGCTAGCTGGCTAACAGACTTGATAGTTACTAGAAAGACCTTAGAACTACAGGACTCCACGTTGAAAATACCCGTTTGTTGCCCGCCAGGTATCCATGGTAGTCACGTTACTGCAAAGTATGAATAAAGTATGTGGATGTTCTTCTCTTTGTACCGCGTATTTGTTTTACAGTGCATGCATCTTCTGATCAGAGGTTGGTGTTATTTAAAAAGAAAAACATTTTTTACCGTGGAGCGAAACGTATTAAGGACGGCGTGGGGAGGGAGCGAGGAGCGGAAAATTGTATACCCAGAGCGGAGCTTGAGCGGAGTAATTATGAAATGCTTTGAGTGTGGAGCGCAAATTCTTTCCGCTCCGCTCCGCTCACATACTCTGACGCATACTGAGTTTTTTGAGATATGCCAATGTTCTCATAGACTATCATGGCACCCTGGACAAAGATACTGCATGTCAATTTTCATCGAACTAACAGTTAGTTATAGACATTTTCATGATTTTTTCCCTGTTATGGCACCACCAAGTGGCTAATCGTCGTGATTTTTTTTTTCATGTGACCTCAAATTGAGCTCATGAATGTGTCCCCATGTAAAAGTGGCCCTGGTCACATCGAACATTTTGGTTCCCTTTAGCGACCATGAATTAAAATTACAAATTTGTTTGATGATTATTGATAGTCACTATCCAGAGAATATTTCTGCAGTGGTTTGGTTCAGATCAGCCAAAAATATGTAGCTAATAATATGACAAAGTGATTTGAATTTGAATTGTGTAAATTTGAACTATTTGCAAGTGTAATCTAACAAAATTGAATTTTAGGTGGTAGTTTAAATAGTTCTGAATTTGATTTTTTTTACGAATATTGAACATTTGAAATTTAACAAATTGAAATGTTTTTATGGCTGAATTTTATAGACATGTATTTTCAAACAGCTAGTTGTTTTGTTCTGAATTCTTATACTGCAAATGTTCAGTTTTAAAAAATTACAGATTCAAGTTTTCAAGATGAAGAAATTTGGAACTTCAAATTCAGTTTTCTAAAATTCCATCTCAAAAATTCAAACTCAAAAATTCAGATCTTACAGAAAGTAGGTCACAGGTCATCCACAGGGAAGAGTAGATGATCTTGGAGAAGTCAAACAGAGCATTTTGGCCAATTAGGGACTGCAGAAGTTTTCCAGCGCGAACGTGGTGGTGGTTCAAGGGGTTGCCACTCTCTGACTCTGAACAGTGATTCTTAAACATGAATGATTTTGTGCTTATATGTTAGGTTAGCGTTCTCAGCACGTGAGACATTTGTCTAAGAGGTCTCTGGTGTTTGTTTTAAAGTATATTTTGTGTAAAATTGATTAGAACGCCACCGTGTCTACTAGGACGCGACACAACACTAGGGCTTGAAGCGACTGTTGCAAAGAGCTGGGACTAGGTCAGAAATAGGATGGGGAATCCTTGTGCTGTTCGGGATTTCACGGGTCGCGTCGCACCGCTCGCGTCCGGTCTAGACTGTACATGTAAGCATAAGGTATACGAGAGGGTGTGCTGTATCGTGAATATGACGCGAACCGGAGTGCTTGCAACCCCTTCAGACGTGACTTATTCACGAGATAGCACTAGCCTTGAGTACCTTATTGCTCTTCTAAAGCGATTACCACTCAATAATCATATTAAAGTAAAATATGTATTAGTGCAACTTTCATGAAGTAAAATCACCAAAAGCCTACCTTCCGCTGGAAAACAAATAGTCCCTGGTCGTGAGCAGCGTAAGGCCGGTGACACACTGGCTGGATGACGTGAGCGTGGCGTTTCTGCTGCTAGGTGACGTAGAAGGAGGACGCCGACAGACCAGTCTACATTTGGATTAGTGGTGTTACTCTTGCCTTGCCTCTAAAGAGCCCAGCAAACACAGAAAATTCCCCTAACCTTAAGGGAACGTTCTATTTACATTAAGAAAACTTTCCTGGATCACCAATAGGGAACGTTCTGGGAACCAAAAACTAACGTTCCCAGAACGTAAAATTGTTAGCTGGGTATATTTAGCCTACCTGATGTTGGACCGTCACTCAGAAGACACACTATGTTGTTACTGTAGCCTATCCTATCTTTATATCCTCCTGAGGCCCAGAAAGTTATTTTTTTTAATTTTTTTTCATGTAATCACATTGCTAAGAACATAAGAAACAAATTAGAAAAAAATACATATTTTATTCATATGTTATGCTATGACCTCTGTAGTGGACACCAGGACATGATTGTTTAAAAAATAAAATGACATGAAATAATATGCATTGGCAAAACTAATAGCAATATTTGAAAATCGATCATTATTATTATTTTTTTAAATTACATTTATATCTGAATTTATTTCAAAGCCTAGACTTTCAAACATCAAAATGTAATTTATTAGTACAAAATGACATATAAATATCTTTTCCTATTCTTTTTGGCCTGGAAACGCTTCCAACACGCTTGCGTGTCGCGTGAAAAATAGGCGTCGGTTCTATTTCTAGCATGCACGCGTTTTCCCTGAGAGGCGCGTGTCACGCAGGCAGTGTGCAAGCTCCAACCTGTTAACAAAAAATATAGCCCAAATAAAAACGGACACGCCACACAGCTGAGACGCCACGCAGCCAGTGTGTCACCGGCCTAAGTTAAAATATTTCGCCTGTAGGGGGCCACAACATTTATACTCAGGTGAATGGGTGTGGCCCAGGTGCGCAGGGGGCCGCAAGGGGGCCAACAGAGAAGATTGGCATGGATCTTTCTTAATGTTAGATGGTGGCAAAGACAGTCATTATTACTGAGTCAGTCATCAGTCAGTAAAGAAGACTTTAATATTGAAAGGACAAATGCATTATGTAGGCTTATTGTAAGACATTTAATGGCTAATTCACAAGTCAAACTGCAACAAACAGTTGTTGCAGACCGTTGTGTTCAACATTATTACCCAGCGAGCTGAACTGATATCTAGCTAAAAGCAGTGGACCGTTAAACCAATAATGAACAAGATAAAAATTATTGTGCTTAAACTATGTTTACAGGACAGTGAAGTTGTAAGGTCAGCCAGGCACTTGTTGTCATTGCTGACGTCTGACAGTAGCCTACAGCTGGTCCCAGTCAAGAAAATGCCATTTTTTTGTGTTTTTTTTTTTTATTGTGTCAAGGATAGTTTGTGAGAAAATAAAACCCTGTCATATAAATGAATTTGTGCGTGCATGGTTATGTTGAAATTACTTTAAAAAGTTGTATATGCATTCATTTCATGATTCCGCCTCCATAGGCAGCATCCTGTTCAGCAGCACCTTGTTCAGCAGCATCCTGTTCAGCAGAATTTTTTTTAAAGAAAACATGTTAAAGGAAATTCTAAACTGAAAGGTTTCATTTTTTTCCTTCAAGACATTTATTCATTTTTGAATGTATCTCCGTATTTATGTTTCCTTGGTGCAACAAGCAAACCGTACCTGAACAGAGCTTTCTTCTGTGTATACATTTGCGTGCTGTGAAAAACTAGTTTATCTTATTGAATATTCATTTATGTGGCATTTGCTCTCACAACTACCCTTAGCCTACGTATTTTGTACACCGCTGTTTTATTTAGCTGACCAACTCTTGAAATCTGTGTGCTAAAGCTATGCGATGCACTGGACAGCGCGGAGAGAATTGCATAAGCTGTAGTGAAGCATAAAGCAGAATCGATTCAAGGGTAGACACTTTGAACAATAAAGCCAGAGATGAAGATGGAAAAATGATTTTATAAATGTAAGAATTAAATGAGTCAATAAAATTAGTTTGACACTAAAGACACAACCTATTGAGTACTCCTGCCCTGAGAGCAGCTCGTAGTTCACTACCAATAACACAGTGATATGAACATATACTTCTACCCTGAGAGCAGCTCGTAGTTCACTACCAATAATACAGTGATATGAACCTATTGAGTACTCCTGCCCTGAGAGCAGCTCGTAGTTCACTAACAGTAACACATTGATATGAACCTATACTCCTGCCCTGAGAGCAGCTCGTAGTTCACTACCAATAACACAGCGATATGAACCTATTGAGTACTCCTGCCCTGAGAGCAGCTCGTAGTTCACTATCAATAATACAGTGATATGAACCTATTGAGTACTCCTGCCCTGAGAGCAGCTCGTAGTTCACTAACAATAACACAGCGATATGAACCTATTGAGTACTCCTGCCCTGAGAGCAGCTCGTAGTTCACGACCAATAACACAGCGATATGAACCTATTGAGTACTCCTGCCCTGAGAGCAGCTCGTAGTTCACTACCAATAACACAGTGATATGAACCTATTGAGTACTCCTGCCCTGAGAGCAGCTCGTAGTTCACTAACAATAACACAGTGATATGAACCTGAAGATTCAAAATTTCATCTTTTAATATTATTTTATTATTAAATATTATGTATCTGTATTATTATTCTTTATTAATATTCATAATCAGTTGTATCATCTTATGAAGTTTCAAAAGCATGAGTTTGAATGCATGAGGGAACTATAGATAGCATGGATCCATGGGATGATCATATGTCAGACAGGGGGAAGCTATATTTTGCTATGGGGTGTGTACAATGTAACATGTTCGACTGATGTAAGTGCATCACAGATGTAAACAACAAGGATAGTTCTTAATATGGAAGTGAATTGTGACATTTTAAACATAACGCGTATGTATGACATACGTTCTAATTTTAAGAAGCTCAGAGCAACATGTTTTGTTACCTTACAAGGAAGCTGTAAGACTCTCTGTGATGTATAAAAGCTCAATCTTACTGTACTACCTCAGAGAAACACGGAAAAGCATAGACCTGGCATGAATACAACATCTTGAAGTTTCTCTCCTGACCTATAAGAATAAAATCTTTCTTGGCAAGATAACTGGTGTCTGGTCCCGTAAATCAAATAATAACGGGGAAACAAAAGAGGCTTTAATTCCAAGTCTACATTTGGCGTCACGAAGAACAGGATTGCATCTTCAGGCATTTGTCTCAATCATTCAAGGTAAGACTTTTTCTATTCTAAATAATTCTAAGTCTGCCTGATGATTGGACATTGACTAAAACTGCTTAAAAGAACTGTGTTATTTAAAGTACCAGTTGTTTTGCCAATGAATATATGTGTCAGAAAAATAAAAATAATTTAAATAATTAGAATGTGGCTTATTTGAGTTGCTCTGGTCAGTAGACCTCTGAATATTGAATGATGCTGGGGAAGTCTTTTTCATTTTTGAAAAAAACTGTAGAAAGTGGATCTTTTTTAGGAAAAAGACCATATTAGTCAAATTTTGGAAATAGCTGTAAGGCGATTTAGCAATTAGCTTGAAGGGTGGTTGGAATATGGCGAGATTGCGATAAAGGGCAGATTTATCTCTAAAATATATCCAATACACAAAGAATCGTTTCAGAAGAAGACGAGGATAGTGTGACAAGCAGTGATTTATAGCGGTTTACAGTGGCGGGTCTGTGCTTGAAGTTAGTACAGTGCAGTATAAAAAAATACAAATAAACCCTAAAACGTAAATACGCAGAGGATTGAACCCTTAGAAGAAGGGTATCAATGGAATAGATGCTAGAATTGCATGCATTCTGATTTTGACAATAAAGCTGTTCAGTGTTTGGAGGAAAAGACTGATCTGAGAGCAACTTTAATGTGTGTGTGTGTATATATATATATATATATATATATATATATATATGTGTATATATATGTGTATGTATATATATATATATATATATAAATTAATCTGAATTAAGACAAACAAAAAAGAAAAACGGAAAATATTAGAGTTGTTTTTTGTTTTTTTTTGTTTCCCAACCCCTTCTTTGTTCTTGAGAAATTAGAACAGGTGGAAAGGGAGAAAAGCAGAGGGAGCTAAGCAGAGTGAGAAAAGCAGAGGGCCTCCCCTGGAATTCACACACACACTCCCTCACAAAAATAGCCCTGCTGTTTGAGCACACAGACACAGAGTGACAAATAATTTGCAATGGCAGAAAGTGGATTTAACAGCAGAACAATATCTGCTTGGTACTTAGAAAGAAAACAGAAAAAGCAAGCTAAGTTTTTGAAAAAAGGACTGGACATTAACACATCTATGGATGTGCAGTTAAGCTGGCTTGAGTCCCAGAAGGACTCTATCAAGTCAAAAGTATTTCCAATCCTCGCCGCACATTGGATTTTGAAACAAGGTGGAATTTGTTGTGGTATCAATGGGTGCCCAGTCCCACTTGTTGAAGCAATGAAGCCTCAAATTGAAGCATGTAACAAATTGAACAAAATTATGTCTATTAAATGTTCAGATGGAGAAAATACAACCAATGATGATTCATTTGATCCAGATTGGACAAATATAATAACTGAAGCTGAAAAGAAATATTAACAAGCACCAGTGAAATCTGCAACAACTGTAACGCCTCCTCCTTACAACCCAATTTATCCAATTTTGCCTGAACAATATACAAATTCATCTAAACCTCTGACACAGCCTCAAGCTTCGGGATCAAATGGAGGTCCAGTTGACAAAATGTATATTGCATCTGCACAAGCAGCTCCGGTAATAACAAGATCTAAAACAGTTCAGCCAAACAGAGACATGCTGCGATGTACACCAGTTCGGAATTATGATTCTGACTGGGGTGATGAGACAAGAGATGACGACATGATCACAATTGACAAGATCGGTCCTGAATTTTCTTCACCTGTAATTAAAAGGGAAGGATCTGAAATGATGACAGAAGAGAGACCATTCACACCAGGAGAACGTCAAGCCATTCTCACAGCCTTGCCTCCTCTGAAGAGACAAGATCCAAACACAGAGTTTTGGCGAGAATTAGACTCATTGATTGATTGAAGCACATCAAATGACATTAAGAGACATACACACCATTGTGAAAGCTAAAATCCCAAGAGACAGATGGGAACGCTTGCCAGCTTCGATAACAACCGCCCAATGGATAGATTTGTGGGTTGATGGCCAGGGACGACCCCTGGGTCTTTGGCAAGCATTAGATGTGTTCCGAAAAGAAATCCAGGAAATCTTGGGCAGTGGTAAAATTCCTTTCACATTAGTGACATTGATTAAGCAAAAGGATGATGAATCTCCAGATGAATATGCTCTACGTAAGTGGAATGCTTATGAGAGATGGGCTCTCTGTGCCAAGAAACAACCTGACAGAGATGATGTACAGTTCACTGACACACTTGTGGATGGACTTAGCACAAAATACCAACAAGCCTTATCACTTGGAGTCAACCCAGGTGAGACATTTGACCAAATTATGCAATGGGCTGGCCGCTTAGAGATGGCTATGAGATCAAATAAAGAAGAAGGAAACAAGCCATATCGAAGAGGAGTGGCAACAGCTCAATACAACAAGGACACAAAGAATAGGGTGATTTCCTGCAGCAACTGTGGAAAGCGTGGACACTCAAAAATAGATTGTTGGGCTAAAGGAGGTGGAGCAGAAGGTCAAGGTCCATCATTTAGACAGGTCAGTGCAAAAAACCATAATGAAACCCCTCAAGGGAAGACGTGGACTGAAGCACAAGTCCGTCAGCTCATTGAGGGAATTATGCGTCCGCAATAGGAATCAGCGGCCCCCTGTATTAGTAAGAAAAGAGACAATCGCCTTTTCGTCAATGCATTAATAGGGGGCCACCCATGTGACATCCTTGTTGACACAGGCGCAGCCATTTCAATAACAGATCTGAACCTACCTACAACAGAGGAAACTATGGATGTTGAAGGAGTTGGAGGAGGTATCACAAAATTCCGCAAAAGTATTCAAGTTCCACTGCAAATACCTGAAGATGAAGTCTTATGGACATCTTTCTGGGTTGGGCCGAATTCACAAGGAAGCCTTATTGGCATGGACATTCTTCCATTGTTAAACATGATCATATTCACTGACAGTCGTCAAATCGCTACAACTGCTGGGATAATACCACACGAAGATCGCACATGTAATCTAAGGTCTGTTGGTACAGCAAAACCAATTATCAGAAACTGGAAGAAAGACGGTGTGTGGGGTCTTCTGTGCAGTTTATATCCGGATGTTTGGGCTAAACACAAATTGGATTGTGGTAAAGCCAACATTGATCCCATTGTTATTGAGGGACCGATACATGCCCCTCATAAACAATACCCCATCCGACCTGAAGCAAGACGAGCCGTGGAGGAGATAGTGGCAGACTTGGAAGCTGAAGGAATCATCAGACAAACTTCATCTACCACTAATAGTCCTGTCTGGCCTGTCAAGAAATCTGATAACTCATGGAGACTAACCATTGATTACACAAGACTTAACAGTGTAACACCAAAACCGCATCCTATTGTGGCCAATCCTGCCACCATTCTGAATGACATTCCAGGAAATGCTAAAATTTTTACGGTACTGGATGTACTGTCGGCTTTCTGGTCTATACCTATAGACAAAAGATCTCAAGAGAAATTAGCCTTCACAGTGGGCGCAAAACAGTATGTTTGGAACAGACTCCCACAAGGTCTTAATCTTTCTCCTGTTGTATTTCATAGAGCTTTGGACCAGTTCTTAACGGAGCAAAAAGCTGAAATTGAGAAATCAGGAAGTGTCTGCCTCCAATATTTTGATGACTTGTTAATTGCAAGCCCAGATGAAAACAGCCATGTATTTGCTCTGAATGTTGTCCTACAAGCCCTTAGGAAAGGGGGATTCAAAGTTAACCCCGATAAAGCACAGCTGGCCAAATCCAAGGTTATCTATTTGGGCCAAGAAATATCTGTGGAGGGAAGGAGAATGACAACAGAGCGTGTAGAGGCATTACGACAACTTCCAAAACCTCTAACAGTTACAGGAATGCGGAAGGTGATGGGACTTTTCTCGATACCCAACGACGATGGTATGCTTATTTTTAATTTTACTTGGCATTTATCAAGAAAGCCAAGCCTTATGGACTCCTCGAGTTCAAGAAATCACTCGGAATGCAACTCTGAAATCTGGCCAACATTTTACTCTACCCTTTATTTCCAAATGGGGATTATGGGATTGGGTGCCACGCAATGATAAAAACCTTGCTAAATATCGTAAGGACGTCTTTGGAGGATGTAACTTTTACCACCAATGTTACAAAAGCAGAGTAATTTGGCCGGTAAAAGACGGGGGGTATACTGGTAGTGCTCAAAGACGAGACATTTGTTCAAAAGAACAATGTGAAGTTATAGGGTCAAACCTCATAACGTCTACTAATGTGGAATTAATTTTGTTCTGAACCGTACCCACATGCTTACAATATGGGATTCATTGACCAAAGGGTGTATTTATCCCATAGTGTTGCCATGTGAAGGGTTTCTGAGGGATGCTTCCTCAAGAACAACAAGATTTAAGGGAAATTATGTACGAGTATGGCATTCAGAAGATGAGAATGAATATTGTGAGACTGAACTAGAAACTGGGGAAATCGGAAGGTGTTTTTATCTTTCTGCGGAAAAGACAAACAAAGCTGAAACATGCCCAAATACAACTATTGAATGGATATTGGGCTGACGGCAATACACCGATGATTTCTACCACAGACTGTTGTGTTGAGGAACATGAGTGGGTAATTTGCTCATGCTCTACAATGTTTAGTCTATCTCTTAATGGTTCTGCTGTTTGGGAAGTAGTTCCTTTAGATCAAGCCACAGGTGCATGGCAGGTGTCAGAAGCACAGTGGTGTATATTACATGATGGAATAAGTGAAAATATGATATACGGGGGAAAGTTGTGTCCAATTCCTCCTGATCCATTTTGCCTTGAGATTCTCTATCCTCTTCATTTGGGTGGAATTCATGTTCCACATGTGCAACTGTTGCAGTTAGAGCCACAATGGTGGAATAATGATCTAGTAGAAGAACGGAATTATGACCTCTTTGAAATGGTTAGAAGAGTTAAAAAGAGTGTAAAAGCAGCTCAAGAGGAGGGAATTCAAGCAATGGGTCATGTTATTGTAGCAAATGAAGTAGCTAAATTAATGTCTGAGAGGAAACTACCACGAATCCTAGGGAATTTATCATGGTCCAATTGGATAGTTTTGACTATGGTAGGAGTTTTTGTGTTCATGCTAATAATCCAAGTCCTTATATGTGTTACTAGAAGGAAAAGTACCAAACCTGTCAAATTGATTATTTCTAACCAAATGGATAGAACTAAGAATGGGACATACAGCGTGAAATAAGAGATTTTATGCAAAACACTACCTCACAAACAATGAACATCCGCTTACTGATTTTCAACCCCAAGGATTAGGATCCTTTAACGTCAACGTTTATTTTAATTTCTTGTTTTGGTTCGGAACTGAAGGATTTAATTAATTAACGAGTTCAGGCACGGGCAGAAGACTTATTAGTTTTTCTTTTCTTAGATGATTGGGGTTCATTTTAAAGACATACACAGATATTAAAATACACATAGTATACGGGGACATAACATGGGCTGGGGTTTTGTTCTTTGTTTTGTTTCTCTGTTTCCATTCTTCTGTTCTTTCTGTCTATTTTCTTGGTCTGCTATTTCTTCTCCTCACTATCACTTCTATAGGTTGGCCACCTGGGAATGATGGTGTGGAACTGACGGCCGTAGTTCCAGTGGAGGGATATGAAGATTCAAAATTTCATCTTTTAATATTATTTTATTATTAAATATTATGTATCTGTATTATTATTCTTTATTAATATTCATAATCAGTTGTATCATCTTATGAAGTTTCAAAAGCATGAGTTTGAATGCATGAGGGAACTATAGATAGCATGGATCCATGGTGTAGACTTGGAATTAAAGCCTCTTTTGTTTCCCCGTTATTATTTGATTTACGGGACCAGACACCAGTTTTCTTGCCAAGAAAGATTTTATTCTTATATGTCAGGAGAGAAACTTCAAGATGTTGTATTCATGCCAGGTCTATGCGTTTCCGTGTTTCTCTGAGGTAGTACAGTAAGATTGAGCTTTTATACATCACAGAGAGTCTTACAGCTTCCTTGTAAGGTAACAAAACATGTTGCTCTGAGCTTCTTAAAATTAGAACGTATGTCATACGTATACGTTATGTTTAGCATGTCACAATTCACTTCCATATTAAGAACTATCCTTGTTGTTTACATCTGTGATGCACTTACATCAGTCGAACAAGTTACATTGTACACACCCCATAGCAAAATATAGCTTCCCCCTGTCTGACATATGATCCTCCCATGGATCCATGCTATCTATAGTTCCCTTATGCATTCAAACTCATGCTTTTGCAACTTCATAAGATGATACAACTGATTATGAATATTAATAAAGAATAATAATACAGATACATAATATTTAATAATAAAATAATATTAAAAGATGAAATTTTGGATCTTCATCTCCCTCCACTGGAACTACGGCCGTCAGTTCCACACCATCATTCCCAGGTGGCCAACCTATAGAAGTGATAGTGAGGAGAAGAAATAGCAGACCAAGAAAATAGACAGAAAGAACAGAAGAATGGAAACAGAGAAACAAAACAAAGAACAAAACCCCAGCCCATGTTATGTCCCCGTATACTATGTGTATTTTAATATCTATGTGTATGTCTTTAAAATGAACCCCAATCATCTAAGAAAAGAAAAACTAATAAGTCTTCTGCCCGTGCCTGAACTCATTAATTAATTAACTCGTTAATTAATGAAATCCTTCAGTTCCGAACCAAAACAAGAAATTAAAATAAACGTTGACGTTAAAGGATCCTATCCCTTGGGGTTGAAAATCAGTAAGCGGATGTTCATTGTTTGTGAGGTAGTGTTTTGCATAAAATCTCTTATTTCACGCTGTATGTCCCATTCTTAGTTCTATCCATTTGGTTAGAAATAATCAATTTGACAGGTTTGGTACTTTTCCTTCTAGTAACACATATAAGTACTTGGATTATTAGCATGGCCATCGTCGTTGGGTATCGAGAATAACTTGCAACCATCTCTAATCAATGTCAATGGAACTGATTCCTGAAATGGAAGCAGAGAAATAATTAACATCACTTCTTTGTTCCCAATCTTTAAAACTAATCGATGAACATTGCTCAATCTCAGGCCATAAGCCATCATTATCATCTTGTTCATTCACTAAGCAAGGTTTAACTTGTGACCAATGATACCATCTATCTGTTCCTACACCCTTCCCTTTGAGACAAACACTTGTATCAGTAGTTAGGAGTATCTCATATGGTCCTTCCCATCTAGGCTCTAAACCTTTCCTAGCAATTTGTTTGATCATGACAAAACTACCTAACTCAGGAATGTGTGGAATGTCAGTAGTGGTGTGTTTTTCATCCCATTCCTGTTGAGCTTCTCGCACTTTCTTATTATTGTCTTTAGTGCCTTTGTCTAGCATTGCGAGATAGCGGCGTAACTTTTCTTGGAACAAAGTAGAGTCTCCTCCTGTTCCCGCTGGTGGCGGAGCATCAGGAGGTAGAACCATTGCTCTTCCCGTCATTAGTTCAAAAGGGGTTAGTCCTGTAACTCGGTTTGGAGTTGCTCTCAAGTTCCACAGAATAGCAGGTAATAACTTATGCCAGCCTTGGCCAGTTTGCAGAATGGCTTTGGTAAGAGCGGTTTTCAAAGATCTATTCATTCGTTCAACCAGGCCTGAGCTTTCCGGCCTATAAGGAATGTGGAATTTCTGTTTAATTCCCATCAATTTCATTGCTTCCTTCATCAATTTCCCAGTGAAATGAGTTCCATTGTCATAATCAAGTTCGTATGGAAGGCCCCAGCGAGGAAAAACTTCTTCCACCATTACTCGTGCTGCGGCTTCAGCAGTGCAGGATTTTGTAGGGTATGCTTCCACCCATCTAGTAAATCTGTCCATGATTACAAGTATGTATTGATACCCTCCACTGGGTGATAAAGGTCCTGTGAAATCAATTTGGAGGTGTGTCCATGGACCTGTTGGTCTGGGTGCATGTGACATTCGCACCTTTACAGATTTTCCTATATTTGCTTTGAGGCATATCAAGCATCTCCTACAGTAATCATCAATGTCTCTCATCATTCTTGGCCACCACCAAGTCTCACTGATTTGAGATTTCATTGCTTTTGCTCCAGCATGTACCTTTCCATGATACAGCTGCATTAGTTCTCTTCTTGTTCCGATAGGCATCACCACTTGTCCTGTTGGAATTCTCCAGATACCTTGATCATCCTCTTTCGCTCCCGCTTTCATCCATTGTTCTTTCTCTTCATCTGTCTCCAATTGATATGACAGAAGATGGAGCTCAGGATTATCCTTGCTATTTTCCTTTACCAAGGTAACAGGAGTAAAAGGAAGTAAAGCTGCTTCTCTAGCTGCTGCATCTGCTGCCGTGTTTCCTTGACTTTCTTTGGACTTGTCAGATTGATGTGATTTTACTTTGATCACGGCTGCTTCTCGGGGTAAGTAACATGCTGTAATCAAACAACGAATTATGGAAGCATGTTGTATTTCGCTCCCACTGCTAGTGATAAGTCCACGTCTTCTCCACAGAGCAAGGTAGTCATGGACCACACCAAAAGCATAACGACTATCTGTATAGATGTTGACTCGATCTCCTTCTGATAGTTCAAAGGCTTCTGTAAGTGCTATAAGTTCAGCTACTTGTGCTGAAAATTTCCCAGAAAGGGCTCCTTTCTTTACAACAGTTCCATCTCCTTCCACTACAGCCCATCCAGTATGTCGTTTTCCATCAACATAATAACTGGATCCATCAACCCACAACTCTTTGTCTGGGTTTTTAAGAGGGGTTGGATTAACTGGACCAAGACTATCTTCTTCTACTTGTTTTTCACACTCATGTGGTATTCCCTCGTGTGGTTCCAGCATCATTGTTGCAGGGTTAAGAGTCGTGTCCCTGATGATTTCCACTCTTAAATCTTTGTTCAACAAAGTTGCTTCCCATTTTGCTCTTCTTGCATCAGTTATGGTTTTGATGTTCGTGTTGTTCAACAGTGTCACTATACTGTGTGGAGTGTGCAATATGATAGTTTGTGCTCCTATCAGATTCTCAACAGCATCCACTGCCCATGTGGCACCATCGAGGGCTTGTATACACCGTGGTTGCCCAATCATAGTGACAGAAATCTTTGTGGAAAAGTATCCAACTGGTCTGTATCGATCACCTGGTTTTTGACACAGTACTGCTGAATATGTCTCATCTCCTACCCTGGTCCACAAATGAAAATGCAACCGTCCGTCAGGAAGTCCCAATGCTGGGGCTGAAGTCAGTTTTTCTTTCATAGAAGTAAACGCTTCCTCAGCTTCTGGTGTCCAGTTTATATGTTCCACTCCAGGCTTTCCTCCCTTGTACAGGTCGATGAGGGGGCTGGTGATGCTAGCAAAATCAGGTATATACTGACGACAATAGTTGAAAAGTCCCATCACCTTCCGCATTCCTGTAACTGTTAGAGGTTTTGGAAGTTGTCGTAATGCCTCTACACGCTCTGTTGTTATTCTCCTTCCCTCCACAGATATTTCTTGGCCCAAATAGATAACCTTGGATTTGGCCAGCTGTGCTTTATCGGGGTTAACTTTTGTTGTAGAAATTTTAATAGTCATTTATTCCTAACAGATATCATAAGGGATTGATCCTATTCAATGTGTAAAAGTATGTGTGTGTACGTGCTTGTGCGTGACGTTTCAGGAATATATGGGACAGGACATCTTGACCTTAGGAATGGTCAAGATTTGGCTAGTTTATTTCAGGGCCAGGTTGTGTCTTTAGTAGAAACTGAACAGCAGTGGGGACCTTATCTGAGTGGGTGAAAGGGTAGCTGCTGTGAGGAGGAACCTTGAAAAGAGTATAAAGGCTGTCTCATGTCTTCCTGGTGGGCGTCACTCACTTCACAGGGTAACTGCTGTGTTGGCGACTGGGCCTATTCTTGCAAGAATAAATACTTTTCTTTTTATTAATTTGACTCTGAGTGTCTCTTACGCAGTGATGATGTTTAACAGAAGTTTTGCCACAACAATTTGGTGTCAGAAGAGTGGGATTCCTTGGAAGTGCCTTCTGGACCTGAGAGCGGACGGTGTTTGGCCACCTGGACTGAGCAGTTCCAGCTCTACCTCGTAAGTTTCAGAGAGAGGGGCCGACCGCTATCAGGGCCAGGAGAGGCTCCACTGGAATCAAATGAGAACGAACCCGTGGCAATCCAAGACATCTCTGGTAAGAGACGGCTAAAATATTTTATTTTGGGGTAAAATATTATTCAATTGTGGGTAAAACCATAGTGGCTGGGTCTGTTCGTTTCTGTGGTGTAAGTCAAGAGCACCGGTACAACACTGCTAGGAATGTGCGAAAGTGCGTATTTGCGAAACAAGGCACTGGGTGCGGTTTTGCAAATCGAGTGAGCTTCGTACGGCAGTCAATTGGGGTCGGTTGAGACTTACGGGCGGGTCAAGGGTTAATGCAGTGGGGCTAACTTCGTGAGGAGCGTATTTGCAAAATAAGGCACTGGGTGCGATTTTGCAAATCGAGGGATACTCACGTAGCAGTTTACTGGGAGTTAATCGATCCGTCAGGAAAGCACTGGGTGCGCCCTGCCTGGTCTGAGGGTAAGTGGATCAGATCTGGTGGAGACGTCCATCAGATTAGTAGACGCAGCGTCGAACAAAAATCCACAGAGTAACAGAAACAGCCAGTATGGGAAAATCTCAGAGCAAGATTGCCAAATTTGACACACCGTTTTTTTTTTTTCAAATGAGGAAATATTATGAGGGAAAATGTATGTTAGACATTGAGAAAAAAAAAAAAAAAAAAAAAAAAGAAAAAAAAAAAAAAAAAAAAAGTCGAACTGCAGAGAGAAATAGGGTTTTACTTATGCATCCAGTAAATGGATGCATGACATTAGATATCTATAGAACTTAAATGTATATGATAAGGATTGAAGTAGCAAGCAGCAGCAATAAGGCTGTCTGTGTGAAATAGAGTGATAGAGTGATAGAAATAGAGTGGAACTGTAAGTGAGAAACTTGATGGAAGAGGGAAGTGAAGGGAAAACAAGAAGGTTGGTGTGTGAGATATGTGTGTGTGGGGATTGTAGTTAAACAATCATGTACTGGTTAGATAATGAAGGAACTGGCATGTAGAGAAAAGAAAGGAGAGGATACAGAAGGAACTGATATGTAGGGAAAGATTGAGAAGACATATAGTGGAAACCTATATGTCATGAAAATAAAATGTCTGACAGAATTTATGGAAATTATAGTTTTATAAAAAACGAATGCATATAGCCTGGTATTTATGATTGGAGACGATGTCTGTATTTAATATCTGAGGAGTGACTGAGGGTCCAGCTATGCTGGGAGTACAGCAACAGTGTTTGCTTATTCAGCCCGGCTTCCGGATGTTAAATATACACTTGTCTTGTAATCAGTGTTGTTGCTGATAATACCAAATTAGTAAAATGTAAAGACAACTTTGACCAATGATTCTGGAAATCAATAATGTATAATGTCGGATATTTGTTGATATTAAGTAATTGATGCAAAGGATGTCTGTTTTATAATGGAAATTCTGGGTCAGGGATCATTTCCCTGGACAAGTATGACTAAAGTTAAATGAAAACTTTGTGCAAACAACTTATGCAGCTTAAGAAAATTGATGTGCGGCCAATAATAATGATAAAGATTATGATTCAGCTATTGGGATTGAATCCGCCACTGGTGGATTGTAAAAGAATACAGAGAACTGCTTACCAGCTCTGTTTGCATTCTTGAATGGGACACACTGCTTCAGTGATGTGCAGTAAGTTGGAGCCGACAGAGAGTGCTTTAATTGTGGTCAGCAGGACCATTTAACACGTAACTGTAAATGCCCACCGAGAAGGTGTTTGAAAATGTGATAGTGACACATTTCTGGTAATAATGTGGGTTTGAAAGTAGATCAGTGTTTAAATGACGACATTAACATTTTCGTCTGAGAAAGAATAAGAGATAAAAACAGGGTCAAAAGATTGAAGTCTTAAAGTGAATCCTTTTGAAGAAAAGATCTATAATAGTAATTTTTTTGAAACAGTGAAACAGTTTGATGAAAGTTGCAAAATATATAAAAGCACAGTGTTTCGGTTGAAAAATCAGACACAGAGATGTTAAAATAAATCATTGCCATTAAGTGGGCAAGTGGTATTTGAGAATGTTTTAAATGTAAAACTGAATGACTTTAAAGAAGTCTGTAAAATAATGATGCAGATCTTAAACGATAGAGGACCAGTAACTTCTTTAAGTTTCCACCATGAAACAGGGCCGAAGGCTACGGCTACAGATGTACAGTAACAGTACACTGAATGTATGGCTGTGATCTAAATTCACTGAGTATAATCTAAGTAGCTAGGTTGATGATTAAGATGGTTAATGGATTTAAGTGATTAAATACTGCTGTTATTAACCTGTCTCCCTGCGTGAACACTATTAGGCAATCGGAATGGCTCTGGTGACTCTTGAACGTGCCTTTCCTAAGCTCCAGAAAACAGCTGAGTTCTGTTGAAGAAAACTGATTGTGTGATGGGAAAGAGCGGTCACCAGTGTGTACGAGTGGCTACTCAATGACGGGATGATCTTCCTGGCCAGGGGACAGCCCAACGCAGGGGGTCACGAACACTGGGCCCCTCCGGATGGAGGTGTTATACGTGAGAAAGGTATGAGAGTTGAGGGCTGATTACTGGAGGCCACTGGGGTCAGCAGAGCATTGAGAGGTGAGATGCGCTGTGAGGAGTTACGGCAGTCTGACCCAGAAAATGTGAGTTTCCTCTATACCACTCGCAGGAAGAAACCGCATTGGTTGTATGGCTTGTTTTTCATTGTGACAAGTGTCTGCAACTATGCCAGGGGGACAACACCCTGAGGAGAAGAAAATTATAGGTAAAGAGCCAATGGCCTTTCAAGAGCCAGCTGACCCAGGAGGGGATTGCCATTATTTGTTGTGGAGACAGTAGCAAACTTGTATTATAGGCAAGAAAATGTACATAAGTGTTGATTTTTAACTAATATGTCTATAACATAGTCTTAACTCCTGAAGGTCAGTAGACATGGTGGTGACTAAAGATGAAGACAGCTTTCGTAGATTTAAGAAAGGTCTGCATAACAAAGATGAATGGTCAAAGGTTATTGTAATGAATTTAAATTTTGTCTAAGTTACAGTCTTAGAAGGCTGTGGAAAATACTATTTGTTAATAGTGAGAGAGACTGCCTGAGTTGGAGGAAGGGATGGTAACTGTGTCTTTCTTTCTTTCTTTCTGTTATCGGCCTGCTAGAGCAAGCTGAAGAAAAATAATGATAAGAAACCAAAACAACCCAGCTGCCTTTTCTAAAAATCAAATGAATAATGAACAGACATGATTTGAAACTGGTCAAGATACCATGTAAAATTAGGTAAACCTAGAGGAAAATGTGAAGTTTAAAATCGTACTTAAAATTTAAATCTTTTTAGAGACGATATATTGATAAGGAGCAGTTAACATGCGTGTCTAATATGAGTGTGTGTGATGGTGACAGCACTTTGTCTTGTATGTGACTATGTGTTAGTTTGGGGTACTAATACTAAGTCTGAATGGGGTGTATATTGTGTCATTACCCACTAGGATGGCTTTTGGCAAATGACAAATTTTAAAGGAAGCTGCTAATTCTGTTAGGTGAAAAGATGATACAGAACATAGGACGAGCTTTTAAACTGATTGGTCATCAAGCTCTGTCTGGTATTAATTACTTTAATGAAGTCTTTATGATGTTGATTCAAATTACGTTCTGGATCAGTTCAAGTATTTGATGTAAATTGGAATTGTGGAGTTGTAGATTACCATCTGGCATGGGCTGAGATAAATGAAAATGTTATAGATTTGATGGTAACAACACAGTGACATATTGGCTAAGTCAACATGAAATTAGCAAGAGAGCCCCTCACATTTATGAGTATTATGATGAAAAGGGGGAAAGAAAATGATTGACTGACATTGACCAAGTCTGTATAGCACGACCTGACCTGATAGAAACAATTGATGACTTTGGAAATGCTTGTAGATGACTGGCTTGAGAGACCAAACAACAGGCCTGAAAAGTAGGATTCGCTGTGAGACTCAGGGCCGTTGCCCTTCAAATACTTCGATAAAAAGATGAGATTGTGGCTTTAAGTGAAGAACGTAATACTTTGTTTCAGAGACAGAGAAAGATGTCTGGAGGAAATTTGGCTGAAGGACGCCGTTTGGGTTGGTGTTGATGGCAAATCAAATTAGTTTAAATTGATGCACGAGTTGAGTCGTGCATCAAAAGGGAGATGGTAATGATTGACAAAATATGGGTTACTAAAGGACAATATATGTTTGGAGGACACTGGGTTTAATTGGGTAAAAGGCCGTTCCAAACAAAAGTTGCTGTCTGTAAGTGTGCCGCACACGCTGATAACAAAATTGCAGGACTGTTTCAACAGGAGACGCCAGGGCAGATGCAGCAGCGAAGGCTGCGGCAGCACAGCAGACAAAAGAAACTACGTGTACTTTACTATCTGAAAATAACCTCGACATTTGTTTTTCTCTACAGATCATGCAGACTTTTGATACAGGGCAGAATGTGCCCCAATAAAATGATGGCTATGGATGAATTTGGCTAACTATCCTGGCCTGGGTTATTATTGTAGGATAAAGGTTCCACACCTGCGCAGCGCATAACTTAAGATTTTCCTTTTGCAGAATGTCAGGATGGATTGCAGCAAACAGAACTGATTCTGTTCCAAATATATAAATATTGAGTTGTGGACATGAGCAAAGTGGGTTGAGTGTTTTTCAGGGGAAAAGGACCCCGAGTGCTATTAAATGAGCAAGAAATTATCCGGTGATAATATGTTTCAGGCTGTTGATTCCACAGGTCACACCAAAAGGGACGAGCGGCTAGACAAGCATCACTAACAAAATAGTTAAGGTCTCCATTCACAGGTGACAGCAGGCAAGGAATGGTTCATTCCAGTGGGGGTGCGTCGTGATTAAAAGGGAAGACCTTGTAAGGATCAGAAAATTGTTGGAGAGTGTGACACCTGGGTCCAAGCCTCTCACCTTAGACAACACCAACAGGCCTCAACCATCCAATAGAGCAGAAAGTGAGGTTTAAAGAAGACGGTGCTAGTAACTGTCTGCCTCGCCTACGAGGGAAAGACCATTGCAACGGCACGCAAAGTGTCACCCTGGCGAACACGGAACGTCCGTGGGGCGAACAAGATGATCAACACACCTGGAGCAACCAACTGCCAACTGACGGTTTAAGTTTAACAGAAGAATCTGTTTTTGTAATGATTTTGATGATTTTGTATGATTGAATCGAACTAGGTATTGACTTGATTGCAAATGTAGAAAATCTATTGATTGATGTGTCCGTACTAGAGATATTAAGAGAGTTAATTTTGAACAACTAATTTGGTTAGAAGAATGGATAAAATTATAAGACTTCTCTGGTTAGATTTGTTAAACAGTGCATTCAATAGAGCTTAATAAATTGAATTAGAAGTGAATAGAATGTGGGAGATGGACATACATTTAATGGAAAAGGCTTAATGGTAGGAGTTAGGATTGTATGTGTTATGATAATTTTGTTATTCATGGGTGAATACGATAACAGAAACAGGTGAAAACCTGCTGTCTGTTCAATTGGTAAAAAAAAAAAAAAAAAAAAAAAAATGAATGACAGTCTATCCCAAGGATTAACAAAATTATGCGTCAGGTAGCGGAAGCTACAGTGAGATGTGTTAAATGTATGTTCTGTTTCTTTTTCTTCTATTCTTTTTTATTTTCTGAGAAAGATTAAGGGCAAAGATTTAAAGAAGGTTACAAACAGCGGTCATCCGTGTTACGAGGTGGCGTACAAGGAGAGGGTTTGAAATGAAGGATTCTATTCTACTTTTATTCTTTGTATTTTTGATGACCTGCTAAAATAACCAGTGTGAATTGATGGTGTTGTTTTCCTAAGTAATCTGTACACTATTTCTTATTTAATTGAGGTGACTGAGGGTTCGATCTAGGTCGAGAGTGCAATAGCAGTGCCTATTCATTTAGCCCGGCTTTAATTAAATTCTTTACTTGCTTGCTAATATTTAAGGGACTATCCTTGCAAAACAGCCTAAGCTTTTTCTTTTCTAAATAATATTTCACAAATGTTTATGAAGAGTGATCAGTTATGCGAAGACCAGAGATGAAGAGTAGCGTGATGATATGACTTAAAATTTGTCTTTTTGTTTATTATTGTGATTATGGGTAATCAGAATGATAAAAAGTGGGGAATTGTTGTAGAAATTTTAATAGTCATTTATTCCTAACAGATATCATAAGGGATTGATCCTATTCAATGTGTAAAAGTATGTGTGTGTACGTGCTTGTGCGTGACGTTTCAGGAATATATGGGACAGGACATCTTGACCTTAGGAATGGTCAAGATTTGGCTAGTTTATTTCAGGGCCAGGTTGTGTCTTTAGTAGAAACTGAACAGCAGTGGGGACCTTATCTGAGTGGGTGAAAGGGTAGCTGCTGTGAGGAGGAACCTTGAAAAGAGTATAAAGGCTGTCTCATGTCTTCCTGGTGGGCGTCACTCACTTCACAGGGTAACTGCTGTGTTGGCGACTGGGCCTATTCTTGCAAGAATAAATACTTTTCTTTTTATTAATTTGACTCTGAGTGTCTCTTACGCAGTGATGATGTTTAACAGAAGTTTTGCCACAACACTTTGAATCCCCCTTTCCTAAGGGCTTGTAGGACAACATTCAGAGCAAATACATGGCTGTTTTCATCTGGGCTTGCAATTAACAAGTCATCAACATATTGGAGGCAGACACTTCCTGATTTCTCAATTTCAGCTTTTTGCTCCGTTAAGAACTGGTCCAAAGCTCTATGAAATACAACAGGAGAAAGATTAAGACCTTGTGGGAGTCTGTTCCAAACATACTGTTTTGCGCCCACTGTGAAGGCTAATTTCTCTTGAGATCTTTTGTCTATAGGTATAGACCAGAAAGCCGACAGTACATCCAGTACCGTAAAAATTTTAGCATTTCCTGGAATGTCATTCAGAATGGTGGCAGGATTGGCCACAATAGTATGCGGTTTTGGTGTTACACTGTTAAGTCTTGTGTAATCAATGGTTAGTCTCCATGAGTTATCAGATTTCTTGACAGGCCAGACAGGACTATTAGTGGTAGATGAAGTTTGTCTGATGATTCCTTCAGCTTCCAAGTCTGCCACTATCTCCTCCACGGCTCGTCTTGCTTCAGGTCGGATGGGGTATTGTTTATGAGGGGCATGTATCGGTCCCTCAATAACAATGGGATCAATGTTGGCTTTACCACAATCCAATTTGTGTTTAGCCCAAACATCCGGATATAAACTGCACAGAAGACCCCACACACCGTCTTTCTTCCAGTTTCTGATAATTGGTTTTGCTGTACCAACAGACCTTAGATTACATGTGCGATCTTCGTGTGGTATTATCCCAGCAGTTGTAGCGATTTGACGACTGTCAGTGAATATGATCATGTTTAACAATGGAAGAATGTCCATGCCAATAAGGCTTCCTTGTGAATTCGGCCCAACCCAGAAAGATGTCCATAAGACTTCATCTTCATGTATTTGCAGTGGAACTTGAATACTTTTGCGGAATTTTGTGATACCTCCTCCAACTCCTTCAACATCCATAGTTTCCTCTGTTGTAGGTAGGTTCAGATCTGTTATTGAAATGGCTGCGCCTGTGTCAACAAGGATGTCACATGGGTGGCCCCCTATTAATGCATTGACGAAAAGGCGATTGTCTCTTTTCTTACTAATACAGGGGGCCGCTGATTCCTATTGCGGACGCATAATTCCCTCAATGAGCTGACGGACTTGTGCTTCAGTTCACGTCTTCCCTTGAGGGGTTTCATTATGGTTTTTTGCACTGACCTGTCTAAATGATGGACCTTGACCTTCTGCTCCACCTCCTTTAGCCCAACAATCTATTTTTGAGTGTCCACGCTTTCCACAGTTGCTGCAGGAGTGTCCACGCTTTCCACAGTTGCTGCAGGAAATCACCCTATTCTTTGTGTCCTTGTTGTATTGAGCTGTTGCCACTCCTCTTCGATATGGCTTGTTTCCTTCTTCTTTATTTGATCTCATAGCCATCTCTAAGCGGCCAGCCCATTGCATAATTTGGTCAAATGTCTCACCTGGGTTGACTCCAAGTGATAAGGCTTGTTGGTATTTTGTGCTAAGTCCATCCACAAGTGTGTCAGTGAACTGTACATCATCTCTGTCAGGTTGTTTCTTGGCACAGAGAGCCCATCTCTCATAAGCATTCCACTTACGTAGAGCATATTCATCTGGAGATTCATCATCCTTTTGCTTAATCAATGTCACTAATGTGAAAGGAATTTTACCACTGCCCAAGATTTCCTGGATTTCTTTTCGGAACACATCTAATGCTTGCCAAAGACCCAGGGGTCGTCCCTGGCCATCAACCCACAAATCTATCCATTGGGCGGTTGTTATCGAAGCTGGCAAGCGTTCCCATCTGTCTCTTGGGATTTTAGCTTTCACAATGGTGTGTATGTCTCTTAATGTCATTTGATGTGCTTCAATCAATGAGTCTAATTCTCACCAAAACTCTGTGTTTGGATCATGTCTCTTCAGAGGAGGCAAGGCTGTGAGAATGGCTTGACGTTCTCCTGGTGTGAATGGTCTCTCTTCTGTCATCATCTCAGATCCTTCCCTTTTAATTACAGGTGAAGAAAATTCAGGACCAAGCTTGTCAATTGTGATCATGTCGTCATCTCTTGTCTCATCACCCCAGTCAGAATCATAATTCCGAACTGGTGTACATCGCAGCATGTCTCTGTTTGGCTGAACTGTTTTAGATCTTGTTATTACCGGAGCTGCTTGTGCAGATGCAATATACATTTTGTCAACTGGACCTCCATTTGATCTCGAAGCTTGAGGCTGTGTCAGAGGTTTAGATGAATTTGTATATTGTTCAGGCAAAATTGGATAAATTGGGTTGTAAGGAGGAGGCGTTACAGTTGTTGCAGATTTCACTGGTGCTTGTGAATATTTCTTTTCAGCTTCAGTTATTATATTTGTCCAATCTGGATCAAATGAATCATCATTGATTGTATTTTCTCCATCTGAACATTTAATAGACATAATTTTGTTCAATTTGTTATATGCTTCAATTTGAGGCTTCATTGCTTCAACAAGTGGGACTGGGCACCCATTGATACCACAACAAATTCCACCTTGTTTCAAAATCCAATGTGCGGCGAGGATTGGAAATACTTTTGACTTGATAGAGTCCTTCTGGGACTCAAGCCAGCTTAACTGCACATCCATAGATGTGTTAATGTCCAGTCCTTTTTTCAAAAACGTAACTTGCTTTTTCTGTTTTCTTTCTAAGTACCAAGCAGATATTGTTCTGCTGTTAAATCCACTTTCTGCCATTGCAAATTATTTGTCACTCTGTGTCTGTGGGCTCAAACAGCAGGGCTATTTTTGTGAGGGAGTGTGTGTGTGAATTCCAGGGGAGGCCCTCTGCTTTTCTCACTCCACCTGTTCTAATTTCTCAAGAACAAAGAAGGGGTTGGGAAACAAAAAACAAAAAAACAACTCTAATATTTTCTGTTTTTCTTTTTTGTTTGTCTTAATTCAGATTAATTTATATATATATATACATACACACATACACACACATATATATATATATATATATATATATATATATACATATACACACACATCAAAGTTGCTCTCAGATCAGTCTTTTCCTCCAAACACTGAACAGCTTTATTGTCAAAATCAGAATGCATGCAATTCTAGCATCTATTCCATTGATACCCTTCTTCTAAGGGTTCAATCCTCTGCGTATTTACGTTTTAGGGTTTATTTGTATTTTTTATACTGCACTGTACTAACTTCAAGCACAGACCCGCCACTGTAAACCGCTATAAATCACTGCTTGTCACACTATCCTCGTCTTCTTCTGAAACGATTCTTTGTGTATTGGATATATTTTAGAGATAAATCTGCCCTTTATCGCAATCTCGCCATATTCCAACCACCTTACAAGCTAATTGCTAAATCGCCTTACAGCTATTTCCAAAATTTGACTAAGATGGTCTTTTTCCTAAAAAAGATCCACTTTCTACAGTCTTTTTCAAAAATGAAAAAGACTTCCCCAGCATCATTCAATATTCAGAGGTTTACTGACCAGAGCAACTCAAATAAGCCACATTCTAATTATTTAAATTATTTTTCTTTTTTTTCTGACACATATATTCATTGGCAAAACAACTGGTACTTTAAATAACACAGTTCTTTTAAGCAGTTTCAGTCAATGTCCAATCATCAGGCAGACTTAGAATTATTTAGAATAGAAAAAGTCTTACCTTGAATGATTGACAAATGCCTGAAGATGCAATCCTGTTCGTGACGCCAAATGTAGACTTGGAATTAAAGCCTCTTTTGTTTCCCCGTTATTATTTGATTTACGGGACCAGACACCAGTTATCTTGCCAAGAAAGATTTTATTCTTATATGTCAGGAAAGAAACTTCAAGATGTTGTATTCATGCCAGGTCTATGCGTTTCCGTGTTTCTCTGAGGTAGTACAGTAAGATTGAGCTTTTATACATCACAGAGAGTCTTACAGCTTCCTTGTAAGGTAACAAAACATGTTGCTCTGAGCTTCTTAAAATTAGAACGTATGTCATACGTATACGTTATGTTTAGCATGTCACAATTCACTTCCATATTAAGAACTATCCTTGTTGTTTACATCTGTGATGCACTTACATCAGTCGAACAAGTTACATTGTACACACCCCATAGCAAAATATAGCTTCCCCCTGTCTGACATATGATCCTCCCATGGATCCATGCTATCTATAGTTCCCTTATGCATTCAAACTCATGCTTTTGCAACTTCATAAGATGATACAACTGATTATGAATATTAATAAAGAATAATAATACAGATACATAATATTTAATAATAAAATAATATTAAAAGATGAAATTTTGGATCTTCACATGGGATGATCATATGTCAGACAGGGGGAAGCTATATTTTGCTATGGGGTGTGTACAATGTAACATGTTCGACTGATGTAAGTGCATCACAGATGTAAACAACAAGGATAGTTCTTAATATGGAAGTGAATTGTGACATGTTCAACATAACGCGTATGCATGACATACGTTCTAATTTTAAGAAGCTCAGAGCAACATGTTTTGTTACCTTACAAGGAAGCTGTAAGACTCTCTGTGATGTATAAAAGCTCAATCTTACTGTACTACCTCAGAGAAACACGGAAAAGCATAGACCTGGCATGAATACAACATCTTGAAGTTTCTCTCCTGACATATAAGAATAAAATCTTTCTTGGCAAGATAACTGGTGTCTGGTCCCGTAAATCAAATAATAACGGGGAAACAAAAGAGGCTTTAATTCCAAGTCTACAGAACCTATTGAGTACTTCTTCCCTGAAGCCGGCTCGTAGTTCACTAACAATAACACATTGATATGAACCTATACTTCTGCCCTGAGAGCAGCTCGTAGCTCACTACCAATAATACAGTGATATGAACATATACTTCTGCCCTGAGAGCAGCTCGTAGTTCACTAACAATAACACATTGATATGAACCTATACTCCTGCCCTGAGAGCAGCTCGTAGTTCACTATCAATAACACAGTGATATGAACCTATACTTCTGCCCTGAGAGCAGCTCGTAGTTCACTATCAATAACACAGCGATATGAACCTATTGAGTACTCCAGCCCTGAGAGCAGCTCGTAGTTCACTACCAATAACACAGTGATATGAACCTATTGAGTACTCCTGCCCTGAGAGCAGCTCGTAGTTCACTACCACAGTGATATGAACCTATTGAGTACTCCTGCCCTGAGAGCAGCTCGTAGTTCACTACCAATAACACAGCGATATGAACCTATTGAGTACTCCTGCCCTGAGAGCAGCTCGTAGTTCACTACCAATAACACATTGATATGAACCTATACTTCTGCCCTGAGAGCAGCTCGTAGTTCACTACCAATAACACAGCGATATGAACCTATTAAGAACTCCTGCCCTGAGAGCAGCGCAAGGGCGGGAGATGTATCAATTTTACCGTCGAAATGCCACAGAGATTTTAACGACTTCTGTTGTCGCATCAACTTCACAGATAGCAAGCTACGTAGCATTGGAAAAGCATATTTTACAAAAGTTACTCCATATTGCAGCTTTCTACCGGTCGACTGATGAAACAGTCGAATTAAAATGCAATACAATATTTAGACTATGATTATTAGTTTTGTGCATGTACGCTAATTATCTTAGTAAACGTTAGAGGATGTTATATTTTAACAAAAAATATATAGTAAATTCACTTACCTAGCAAAAAATGCGTTCTCACACTTGGCAGTACGTTATTCCAACGGAGTCACGACTGATTCCCTCTGTGCATTCAAACGTCTTGACCCCGCCTTTGCTTCATTTTCATTGGTTGAATCTGTAAACCAATCATAATCCTTTCTGCCCTCAGAACATGTTTGAGTAAGTAAAACTCCTATCTGCAGTTCGATCGCGTCCGCGCCTCTCTCTCTCCCACACACGCACATACACACACAGTTCGATCGGGCCCTCGTCTCTCTCTCTCTCTCTCTCTCACACACACACACACACACACACACATATTGGAACGTGAGTGAAGTACAAAGCCTATAATAAAGAATAGTTTAGCATCCAAATACATCGCAAATGTTGCAACAGTTTGATTCTAGTGAGAGAGTTACTGAGCCCAACACCACTTACTTTCACTTTCGCTTTACATTATTTCGGTTACTTCTTGATTATAGTTTTTTAAAACTCTTGTTCTGTTCTGAATATCATTACATTTAAAGGATTGCTTGTGTAATATTTTGAGTGTATCATCAAATCAGAATAATTCTCTCGGTTTAGTGATTCCCTAGTTATATTTTTATTTATTTTTTCATTTTTCTAATCAGGTAAGGCAAGTAATATTCTCTGTGTCTTTATATATATAAATATATATATATATATATATATATATATATATATATATATATATATATATACATATATATATATATATATATATATATATATATATATATATATACATACATACATACATACACACATATATATATATCCCGAATAATCCAGACCAACCAGAGCGCACTATTCCTACAACATCATCAGTGCTGAAGCGGAACTACCAGAGCCGTTCGGCAGATAGCGAGCAGATGCAGCGTATGTGTTGTATCGAGGCAGGGTCAGGCCAGGGGAATCCATTTGCAGCTTTTTATTAAGAATGGTCAAGACAGGCAGGGTGAACAATGGCAAACAGGGCAGAACAGAAAAGGCAGAGACAAACCAGGTTGACAGGCAAAGGACAAAGACCTCCAGATAAATACTGGGCTTCTGGGTTTACACATTTAAGTGCTGTAAAACATATTGACCTAAAAATTATTCTAAATTTAAATGATCTCATATATGTGGCTATTGTGGTTCATGATCATAGGCCCTGTCCCCAAATGGCACACTTCATATGAATTTTCAGTTTTGTGTAGTTATTTCATGTGTCTGTTAAATCCATGAGACCATAGGCTGTCTCATTTTTCATTTTAGGTTTTAGAAGGTTGCTCAGGCATACTTTGTTGTTGATATGTGCCCTGGATGCGCACTTTTGCAAGCAGCGATGAAGGACCAAAGCTGGCGGCACGGCCACCGGCTTGGGCCCGCAATCGCTGCTCGCAGCTATATTTAGGGCCCAAGCCTTGAAAAGGCGAAGGCCCTATTGTTTTCCTTAGGATTATTAGGGCCCAAGCCTTGAAAAGGCGAAGGCCCTATTGTTTCCCTTGGGATTATTTATTATTAGGGCCCAAGCCTTGAAAAGGCGAAGGCCCTATTGTTTTCCTTAGGATTATTTATTATTATTCTTCTTCTTCTTCTTCTTCTTTATTAGGGCCCAAGCCTTGAAAAGGCGAAATCTCGAACGGTTTGGCCGTGGCGAGGAAACGAAATTATGGCGAATAATGGAAACAGGAAGTGTGTTATAACTTCTGCATACATTGACTGATCTTGATGAAACTTCAGCAGTGTGTTCGCTGTAAGAGGCCGATCACATGGATGTGACCATTGTGAGTCAAAGTTATAGCGCCACCAACTGGCAGCAGGAAGTGTGTCACTTTCAAAATGCTTTGAAATCACCCTCTTATTTTTACCCGATTTGCTTCAAACTTTATGTGTATAATGTAGACACACGGCAGATTTAGACCTGTGAAAGGATTATTGATATCTTAGATACTGTTGCCGTGGTAACGCATCAAACTTTAAGATTCTTTTTTGATGCTTTTGAGACTCTTAGCATACTTGAAATTGCATAAAACTCGATAGACACATCACATTTATTAGCCAGTAGACATGTGCAAAGTTTCAGAAACGGGCGTGGTGCCGGGGCTCAGTAGCGCCACCTTTTGACAAAAGAGGGGGATTTAGGTCTATACTTTTATCTACAATCTTAAAACTCAGTATGTATAATGTTCATATCGAGCTGGACAACGTTCTAATTTACACTTATTAGCTCAGACCAACAGGAAGTCAGATATTTTGGTTTGAATGTGGATGTTTTGGAGAATTTTCTCTTCCCCTCTCTCTGACCCTACGTCTCTCTGTGTGTTTGAGGGGAGGGGGGTTTGTCTGCTGAGTGAGAATGCTTTTATTTTAGTTTTTCAAGGTTTTGGGGCCCTTAACGTGCTCGAAAACTCTTGAAACTTTGCACACAGGTCAGAACCCGCGGCCATCAGGACCGGGCCGAAGATGGTAACCGGGCGTGGCAGGGGGGGCTCGACAGCGCCCCCTGGAACGGGATTCGAACACTTGTCCATATATCAAACATGCTTACATGTAATAATATGAAACTCGGTACACTTATAGATCTCATCGGGCCGAACAACTTTCGTGCTCTAAGTTTTACGACAGCTCAACAGGAAGTCAGCTATTATGGGTTGTTTGGATAATGCATGCTTTTATTTTTGATATACTTCTCCTAGAGAATTAATCCAAACACCACGAAACTCGGTCAGCGTGAAGTCAAGACATTGAGGATGCTAAATTGCGAACGGATTTTTGATATCTCGAACGGTTTGGCCGTGGCGAGGAAATGAATTTATGACTAAAAAAGGACACATAAAGTGTGTTATAACTTAGTTAATTTTACCTACAGTTACAAAACTCTGCGTGTATATTGTTCTCGTCAAGCCGAACAACTTTCTAATTTATTGTCATTAGCTCAGACCAACAGAAAGTCAGATATTGTAGTTTGAATGTGGATTCTGAGAATTTTCTCTCCCTCTCTCTGACAGAGAGAATGCACCCTGCCATTCTGTATGTGTGTGTGTGTGTGTCTGTGTGAGGAGGGGGAGGGGGTATCTTCGGGTGATAGTTTAAACACAAAGTCATTCTTGGGGCCATACTGCCCTCTTGTGTCCAAAATTGTATTTATACGCACTTTTATTCATTTATTACCTGTATTACGCACACACACAGTTCGATCGCACCCGCGCCTCTCTCTCTCTCTCTCTCTCTCTCTCTCTCTCTCTCTCACACACACACACACACACACACACAGTTCGATCGCTCCCGCGCCTCTCTCTCTGTCTCACGCACACACACAGTTTGATCGCGCCCGCGCCTCTCTCTCTCCCACACACGCACAAACACACACAGTTTGATCGCGCCCGCGCCTCTCTCTCTCTCTCTCTCACACACACACACACACGCACACACACACACACAGTTCGATCGCGCCCGCGTGTCTCTCTCTCTCTCTCTCTCTCTCTCTCTCTCTCTCTCTCTCTCTCTCTCTCATGTGCTATATTAGATCAATATGTTTTCTTTAAAAATGTTATTCTCTCTCCCACACACAGAGTTCGATCGCGCCCCTTTCACACACACACGCACACACACACACACAGTTCGATCGCGCCCGCGCCTCCGTCTCTCTCTCTCTAATGTGCTATATTAGATCAATGTTTTCCTTAAAAAATGTATGCACACTACATTTATTCTCATCAGATTTATAAATTATTGTATAAAATAATACTACCATTAAAAAAACACATTTGATTTTCTATTTTAATCAATGTAGAATGTGTAACTTAAAAATAAACAGATTAGAGCTCTGTTTGAGGACAAGAAATTAAAACCAATGCAATATGATGAATGTCCAAAAGATGGCACTCACTCACTGTTTTTAAATGAGGTTGGATAAATATGTTTTGCTTTTAAACTGTGTGTGGGTGTTGGTGTGTGTGGGTGAGATTTTGGTTGGGGGCCAGTTGTAGGCTACAGTTTGAGTTTATAGTTTGACAAAAGCACTTTGTGTTTTATTGTGTGTACATAAATATAAGTAAACACTTTGCAGTTTGAATTTACGTCCTCGATTAACAAAATGACGGAGTATGTTTTTGTGTAACAGTTCAATCGCACCCACACCTCACCCACACACACACACCAAACACACACACACACACACACACACACACACACACACACACACACACACACACACACACACACACACACACACACACACACACACACACACACACTCACACACACACACAAACACACACATATTGGAACGTGAGTGAAGTACAAAGCCTATAATAAAGAAAAAATTAGCATCCAAATACATCACAAATGTTGAAACAGTTTGATTCTAATGAGAGAGTTACGTGAGCCCAACACCACTTACTTTCACTTTCGCTTTACATTATTTCGGTTACTTCTTGTTTATAGTTTTTTAAAATTCTTGTTTTGTTCTGAATATCATTACATTTAAACAATTGCTTGTGTAATATTTTGAGTGTATCATCAAATCAGAATAATTATCTCGGTTTCCCTAGTTATTTATTTTTATTTTCATTTTACTAAACAGCAGTGTTGGGAACGTTACTTTAAAAAAGTAATTAGTTATAGTTACTCACTACTTGTTCCAAAAAGTAACTGAGTTAGTAACTGAATTACTCTATAATAAAAGTAACTCGTTACCAGGGAAAGTAACTATTTGCATTACTGTTAAAAAAAGACTTTTTTTTAGCAGTTTTCACAAGTCAGTTGAAATTAGTAGAACAGAAGTAGTGCTTATATTGCACCTTGAAAATGCCAACTTTTCATCGGATTGCTCCTGACTCGCCATCTCTGCTGCATCACCGAATCTCTGTTTAGCTGTTGTGTGTGTGTGTGTGGCGCTTGTGCTGGCATGTGTGTAAAAACACTGGATCTGATTGGCTACCAGGAAAGATAACTCTGCCTTAGCCAATAATAATCGCTTACCTCGTTATTAACCCACCTCCTCACTAGCTGTGTGAGCCACGGGGTGCGTTCGGATTACAGTTTATTCAATCAATAGCCTACATAGTAACCTTTACTGTCTATAATAGTAACGCACATAGGCGTCGATTTCGGTGGGTACACGTCCCCACCAGATTTCGTCATGAGTCATTTTGTACCCACCACTTTTTGAAACATTGAGGCATGGATGTTAATTCAACTAAATAAAACATCTCCAGTTAGCAGAGCATTCATTTAGTTCGCTATTAAATAAGAGATCTAGCGCTAAAATGTGTTGTTTTTGAAATCGAGCTGAGCGCTCGTTCCCGCTGCTATCAGTTGCATGGATAGTTGTTCTCTTGTGGCTCGCGCGGTCACGTACAGTCTTCACTCGGACGCGCGCTTCAATCTATCGCCGTTGTGGAGACTATTCGTTCTGGTGAAATCACAAAATAAAATGCACACAAACGTGTCCCTGCTGAACTTAATTAGTTTTGATGAGAGAGAAAAAAACAACTATACAAGTGTGGATTCGATCCCGTAACCTCTGAGACGCTAGGTAAATGATCTACCACTAAACCACTTAACTCATATAACATTTGCGGATCGATCGATTTATTTATTGGTTGAGCAGAGAGGCTGCACAGTTTGACAAGTTTGTATCAGCATTTCTGAAAATGCACTTCCGAATGCATCTCTGTCCCCAGCACATTTCAAACCAAACTGACGCCCGTGGTAACGCACCACATTTAACGTCCAGTAACGTTAACGCCGTTGTAACGACGGGAAAAGTAATTAGTTAGATTACCCCGTTACTGAAAAACTAACGTCGTTACCTAACGCCGTTCTTTTAAACGCCGTTATTCCCAACACTGCTAAACAGGTAAGGCAATTAATATTCTCTGTGTCTTTATATATGTATATCTATCTATCTATATATCTATCTATCTATCTATATGAATTATAAATAACTTATTTCTGTATAAAATAAAAATTTCCTAATAATCCAGACCAACCAGAGCGCACTATTCCTACAACATCATCAGTGCTGAAGCGGAACTACCAGAGCCGTTCGGCAGATAGCGAGCAGATGCAGCATGTGTGTTGTATCGAGGCAGGGTCAGGCCAGGGGAATCCATTTGCAGCTTTTTATTAAGAATGGTCAAGACAGGCAGGGTGAACTATGGCAAACAGGGCAGAACAGAAAAAGGCAGAGACAAACTAGGTTGAGAGGCAAAGGACAAAGACCTCCAGATAAATACTGGGCTTCTGGATTTACACATTTAAGTGCTGCAAAACATATTGACCTAAAAATTATTCTAAATTTAAATGATCTCATATATGTGGCTATTGTGGTTCACGATCATAGGCCCTGTCCCCAAATGGCACACTTCACATGAATTTTCGGTCTTGTGTACTTATTTCATGTGTCTGTTAAATCAATGAGACCATAGGCTGTCTCATTTTTAGGGCCCAAGCCTTGAAAAGGCGAAGGCCCTATTGTTTTCCTTAGGATTATTTATTATTATTATTATTATTATTATTTTACTACCTTTTGGGCACTTTTGGGGCCCTTAACGTGCTCGAAAACTCTTGAAACTTTGCACACGGGTCAGAACCCGCGGCCATCAGGGCCGGGCTGAAGATGGTACCCGGGGGTGGCAGGGGGGCTCGACAGCGCCCCCTGGAACGGGATTTGAAAACATGTCCGTATATCAAACACGCTTGCATGAATTAATCTGAAAATCGGTACACATATAGATCTCATCGTTTCATATATCCTTTGCACTCTTACTTTTTACGCCAGCCTGACAGGAAGTCGGCTATTATGGGTTGTTTGGAAACTCATGTTCAGGAATTTGATATACTCCTCCTAGGGAATTTACCCGATCGTCACCAAACTCGGTGTGCATGAAGTCAAGACATTGAGGATGAAAAATTGCCAGGGGATTTTTGATATCTCGAACGGTTTGGCCGTGGCGAGGAAACGAAATTATGGCGAATAATGGAAACAGGAAGTGTGTTATAACTTCTGCATACATTGACTGATCTTGATGAAACTTCGGCAGTGTGTTCGCTGTAAGAGGCCGATCACATGGATGTGACTATTGTGAGTCAAAGTTATAGCGCCACCAACTGGCAGCAGGAAGTGTGTCACTTTCAAAATGCTTTGAAATCACCCTCTTATTTTTACCCGATTTGCTTCAAACTTTATGTGTATAATGTAAACACACGGCAGATTTAGACCTGTGAAAGGATTATTGATATCTTAGATACTGTTGCCGTGGTAACGCATGAAACTTTAAGATTCTTTTTTTATGCTTTTGAGACCCTTAGCATACTTGAAATTGCATGAAACTTGACAGACACATCACATTTATTAGCCAGTAGACATGTGCAAAGTTTCAGAAACGGGCGTGGTGCCGGGGCTCAGTAGCGCCACCTTTTGACAAAAGAGGGGGAGTTAGGTCTATACTTTTATCTACAATCTTAAAACTCAGTATGTATAATGTTCATATCGAGCTGGACAACTTTCTAATTTACACTTATTAGCTCAGACCAACAGGAAGTCAGATATTTTGGTTTGAATGTGGATGTTTTGGAGAATTTTCTCTTCCACTCTCTCTGACCCTACGTCTCTCCGTGTGTTTGAGGGGAGGGGGGTTTGTCTGCTGAGTGAGAATACTTTTATTTTAGTTTTTCAAGGTTTTGGGGCCCTTAACATGCTCGAAAACTCTTGAAACTTTGCACAGGGGTCAGAACCCGCGGCCATCAGGGCCGGGCTGAAGATGGTACCCGGGCGTGGCAGGGGGGCTCGACAGCGCCCCCTGGAACGGGATTCGAACACTTGTCCATATATCAAACATGCTTGCTTGTAATAATATGAAACTCGGTACACTTATAGATCTCATCGGGCCGAACAACTTTCGTGCTCTAAGTTTTACGACAGCTCAACAGGAAGTCAGCTATTATGGGTTGTTTGGAAAATGCATGATTTTATTTTTGATATACTTCTCCTAGAGAATTAATCCAAACACCACAAAACTCGGTTAGCGTGAAGTCAAGACATTGAGGATGCTAAATTGCGAACGGATTTTTGATATCTCAAACGGTTTGGCCGTGGCAAGGAAATGAATTTATGACTAAAAAAGGACACATAAAGTGTGTTATAACTTAGTTAATTTTATCTACAGTTACAAAACTCTGCGTGTATATTGTTCTCGTCAAGCCGAACAACTTTCTAATTTATTGTCATTAGCTCAGACCAACAGAAAGTCAGATATTGTAGTTTGAATGTGGATTCTGAGAATTTTCTCTCCCTCTCTCTGACAGAGAGAATGCACCCTGCCATTCTGTATGTGTGTGTGTGTGTGTGTGTGTGTGTCTGTGTGAGGAGGGGGAGGGGGAGGGGGTATCCTCGGGTGATAGTTTAAACACAAAGTCATTCATGGGGCCATACTGCCCTCTTGTGTCCAAAATTGTATTTATACGCACTTTTATTCATTTATTACCTGTATTACACACACACACAGTTCGATCGCACCCGCGCCTCTCTCTCTCTCTCTCTCTCTCTCTCTCTCACACACACACACACACACACACAGTTCGATCGCACCCGCGCCTCTCTCTCTCTCTCTCTCTCTCTCTCTCTCTCTCTCTCCCTCTCTCTCTCTCTCTCTCTCTCTCTCTCTCTGTCTCTCTCACACACACACACACACACACACACACACACACACACACACACAGACACACAGACACACACACAGTTCGATCGCTCCCGCGCCTCTCTCTCTGTCTCACGCACACACACAGTTTGATCGCGCCCGCGCCTCTCTCTCTCTCCCACACACGCACACACACACACAGTTCGATCGCGCCCGCGCCTCTCTCTCACACACACGCACACACACACACAGTTCGATCGCGCCCGCGCCTCTCTCTCTCTCTCTCTCTCTCTCTCTCTCTCTCTCTCTCTCTCTCTCTCTCTCTCTCTCTCTCTCTCTCTATTGTGCTATATTAGATCAATAATGTGCTATATTAGATCAATATGTTTTCCTTAAAAATTTTATTCTCTCTCCCACACACAGTTCGATCGCGCCCCTTTCACACACACACACGCACACACACACACGGTTCGATCGCGCCCGCTCCTCCGTCTCTCTCTCTCTAATGTGCTATATTAGATCAATGTTTTCCTTAAAAATGTTATGCACACTACATTTATTCTCATCACATTTATAAATTATTGTATAAAATAATACTACCATTAAAAAAAACACATTTGATTTTCTATTTTAATCAATGTAGAATGTGTAACTTAAAAATAAACAGATTAGTGCTCTGTTTGAGGACAAGAAATTAAAACCAATGCAATATGATGAATGTCCAAAAGATGGCACTCACAGACTGTTTTTAAACGAGGTTGGATAAATATTTTTTGCTTTTAAACTGTGTGTGTGGGTGTTGGTGTGTGTGGGTGAGATTTTGGTTGGGGGACAGTTGTAGGTTACAGTTTGAGTTTATAGTTTGACAAAAGCACTTTGTGTTTTATTGTGAGTGTACATAAATATAAGTAAACACTTTGCAGTTTGAATTTACGTCCTCGATAAACAAAATGACGGAGTATGTTTTTATGTGTAACAGTTCAATCGCACCCACACCTCAACCACACACACACACCAAACACACACACACACACACACACATACACACACACACACTCACACACATATTGGAACGTGAGTGAAGTACAAAGCCTATAATAAAGAAAAAATTAGCATCCAAATACATCACAAATGTTGAAACAGTTTGATTCTAATGAGAGAGTTACGTGAGCCCAACACCACTTACTTTGACTTTCGCTTTACATTATTTCGGTTACTTCTTGTTTATAGTTTTTAAAAATTCTTGTTCTGTTCTGAATATCATTACATTTAAACGATTGCTTGTGTAATATTTTGAGTGTATCATCAAATCAGAATAATTATCTCGGTTTCCCTAGTTATTTATTTTTATTTTTTCATTTTACTAAACAGGTAAGGCAAGTAATATTCTCTGTGTCTTTATATATGTCTATCTATCTATCTATCTATCTATCTATCTATCTATATATATATATATATGAATTATAAATAACTTATTTCTGTATAAAATAAAAGATCCCGAATAATCCAGACCAATCAGAGCGCACTATTCCTACAACATCATCAGTGCTGAAGCGGAACTACCAGAGCCGTTCGGCAGATAGCGAGCAGATGCAGCATGTGTGTTGTATTGAGGCAGGGTCAGGCCAGGGGAATCCATTTGCAGCTTTTTATTAAGAATGGTCAAGACAGGCAGGGTGAACAATGGCAAACAGGGCAGAACAGAAAAGGCAGAGACAAACCAGGTTGACAGGCAAAGGACAAAGACCTCCAGATAAATACTGGGCTTCTGGATTTACATATTTAAGTGCTGCAAAACATATTGACCTAAAAATTATTCTAAATTTAAATGATCTCATATATGTGGCTATTGTGGTTCACGATCATAGGCCCTGTCCCCAAATGGCACACTTCATATGAATTTTCGGTCTTGTGTACTTATTTCATGTGTCTGTTAAATCAATGAGACCGTAGGCTGTCTCATTTTTCATTTTAGGTTTCAGAAGGTTGCTCACGCATACTTTGTGGTTGATATGTGCCCTCGATGTGCACTTTTGCAGAGGCCACACTGATGCAAGCTCTACATCACACTTCTTTTCAACAGTCAAAGCGGGGTTAAGTTTTTGCACGTCGTGCACAATAACCCTAAAGGCACCGGGGTGGCGGTGCCACCGGCTTGGGCCCGCAATCGCTGCTCGCAGCTATATTTCATTTTGGGTTTCAGAAGGTTGCTCACGCATACTTTGTGGTTTATATGTGCCCTCGATGTGCACTTTTGCAGAGGCCACACTGATGCAAGCTCTACATCACACTTCTTTTCAACAGTCAAAGCGGGGTTAAGTTTTTGCACGTCGTGCACAATAACCCTAAAGGCACCGGGGTGGCGGTGCCACCGGCTTGGGCCCGCAATCGCTGCTCGCAGCTATATTTAGGGCCCAAGCCTTGAAAAGGCGAAGGCCCTATTGTTTTCCTTAGGATTATTTATTAGGGCCCAAGCCTTGAAAAGGCGAAGGCCCTATTGTTTTCCTTAGGATTATTTATTATTATTATTATTATTATTATTATTATTATTATTATTTTACTACCTTTTGGGCACTTTTGGGGCCCTTAACGTGCTCGAAAACTCTTGAAACTTTGCACACGGGTCAGAACCCGCGGCCATCAGGGCCGGGCTGAAGATGGTACCCGGGCGTGGCAGGGGGGCTCGACAGCGCCCCCTGGAACGGGATTTGAAAACATGTCCGTATATCAAACACGCTTGCATGAATTAATCTGAAAATCGGTACACATATAGATCTCATCGTTTCATATATCCTTTGCACTCTTACTTTTTACGCCAGCCCAACAGGAAGTCGGCTATTATGGGTTGTTTGGAAACTCATGTTCAGGAATTTGATATACTCCTCCTAGGGAATTCACCCGATCGTCACCAAACTCGGTGTGCGTGAAGTCAAGACATTGAGGATGAAAAATTGCCAGGGGATTTTTGATATCTCGAACGGTTTGGCCTTGGCGAGGAAACGAAATTATGGCGAAGAATGGAAACAGGAAGTGTGTTATAACTTCTGCATACATTGACTGATCTTGATGAAACTTCAGCAGTGTGTTCACTGTAAGAGGCCGATCACATGGATGTGACTATTGTGAGTCAAAGTTATAGCGCCACCAACTGGCAGCAGGAAGTGTGTCACTTTCAAAATGCTTTGAAATCACCCTCTTATTTTTACCCGATTTGCTTCAAACTTTATGTGTATAATGTAAACACACGGCAGATTTAGACCTGTGAAAGGATTATTGATATCTTAGATACTGTTACCGTGGTAACGCATCAAACTTTAAGATTCTTTTTTGATGCTTTTGAGACTCTTAGCATACTTGAAATTGCATGAAACTCGATAGACACATCACATTTATTAGCCAGTAGACATGTGCAAAGTTTCAGAAACGGGCGTGGTGCCGGGGCTCAGTAGCGCCACCTTTTGACAAAAGAGGGGGATTTAGGTCTATACTTTTATCTACAATCTTAAAACTCAGTATGTATAATGTTCATATCGAGCTGGACAACTTTCTAATTTACACTTATTAGATCAGACCAACAGGAAGTCAGATATTTTGGTTTGAATGTGGATGTTTTGGAGAATTTTCTCTTCCACTCTCTCTGACCCTACGTCTCTCTGTGTGTTTGAGGGGAGGGGGGTTTGTCTGCTGAGTGAGAATGCTTTTATTTTAGTTTTTCAAGGTTTTGGGGCCCTTAACGTGCTCGAAAACTCTTGAAACTTTGCACACGGGTCAGAACCCGGCCGGGCTGAAGCTGGTACCCGGGCGTGGCAGGGGGGCTCGACAGCGCCCCCTGGAACGGGATTCGAACACTTGTCCATATATCAAACATGCTTGCTTGTAATCATATGAAACTCGGTACACTTATAGATCTCATCGGGCCGAACAATTTTCGTGCTCTAAGTTTTACGACAGCTCAACAGGAAGTCAGCTATTATGGGTTGTTTGGAAAATGCATGCTTTTATTTTTGATATACTTCTCCTAGAGAATTAATCCAAACACCACAAAACTCGGTTAGCGTGAAGTCAAGACATTGAGGATGCTAAATTGCGAACGGATTTTTGATATCTCGAACGGTTTGGCCGTGGCGAGGAAATGAATTTATGACTAAAAAAGGACACATAAAGTGTGTTATAACTTAGTTAATTTTACCTACAGTTACAAAACTCTGCGTGTATATTGTTCTCGTCAAGCTGAACAACTTTCTAATTTATTGTCATTAGCTCAGACAAACAGAAAGTCAGATATTGTAGTTTGAATGTGGATTCTGATAATTTTCTCTCCCTCTCTCTGACAGAGAGAATGCACCCTGGCATTCTGTATGTGTGTGTGTGTCTGTGTGAGGAGGGGGAGGGGGAGGGGGTATCTTCGGATGATAGTTTAAACACAAAGTCATTCATGGGGCCATACTGCCCTCTTGTGTCCAAAATTGTATTTATACGCACTTTTATGCATTTATTACCTGTATTACGCACACACACAGTTCGATTGCACCCGCGCCTCTCTCTCTCTCTCTCTCTCTCTCTCTCACACACACACACACACACACACACACACACACACACACACACACACACACACACACAGTTCGATCGCTCCCGCGCCTCTCTCTCTGTCTCACGCACACACACAGTTTGATCGCTTCCGCGCCTCTCTCTCTCCCACACACGCACACACACACACAGTTCGATCGCGCCCGCGCTTCTCTCTCTCTCACACACACACACACAGTTCGATCGCGCCCGCGCCTCTCTCTCTCTCTCTCTCTCTCTCTCTCTCTCTCTCTCTCTCCCTCTCTCTCTCTCTCTCTCTCTCTGTCTCTCTCTTTCTCTCTCTCTCTCTCTCTCTCTCTCTCTCTCTAATGTGCTATATTAGATCAATATGTTTTCCTTAAAAATTTTATTCTCTCTCACACACACACACACAGTTCGATCGCGCCCCAATCACACACACACACGCACACACACACACAGTTCGATCGCGCCCGCGCCTCCGTCTCTCTCTCTCTAGTGTGCTATATTAGATCAATGTTTTCCTTAAAAATGTTATGCACACTACATTTATTCTCATCAGATTTATAAATTATTGTATAAAATAATACTACCATTCAAAAAAACACATTTGATTTTCTATTTTAATCAATGTAGAATGTGTAACTTAAAAATAAACAGATTAGTGCTCTGTTTGAGGGCAAGAAATTAAAACCAATGCAATATGATGAATGTCCAAAAGATGGCAGTCACAGACTGTTTTTAAACGAGGTTGGATAAATGTTTTTTGCTTTTAAACTGTGTGTGTGGGTGTTGGTGTGTGTGGGTGAGATTTTGGTTGGGGGACAGTTGTAGGTTACAGTTTGAGTTTATAGTTTGACAAAAGCACTTTGTGTTTTATTGTGAGTGTACATAAATATGAGTAATCACTTTGCAGTTTGAATTCACGTCCTCGATGAACAAAATGACGGAGTATGTTTTTGTGTAACAGTTCAATCACACCCACACCTCACCCACACACACACATACACACACACACACACACACACACATACACACACACACACACACACACACACACACACACACACACACACACACACACACACACACACACACACACACACACACACATATTGGAACGTGAGTGAAGTACAAAGCCCATAATAAAGAACAGTTTAGCATCCAAATACATCACAAATGTTGAAACAGTTTGATTCTAATGAGAGAGTTACATGAGCCTAACACCGCTTACTTTTACTTTCGCTTTACATTATTTCGGTTTCTTCTTGTTTATAGTTTTTTAAAATTCTTGTTCTGTTCTGAATATCATTAAATTTAAACAATTGCTTGTGTAATATTTTGAGTGTATCATCAAATCAGAATAATTATCTCGGTTTCCCTAGTTTTTTTTTTTTTTTTTTCATTTTACTAAAAAGGTAAGCCAAGTAATATTCTCTGTGTCTTTATATATGTATATCTATCTATCTATCTATCTATCTATCTATCTATCTATCTATCTATCTATCTATCTATCTATCTATCTATATGAATTAGAAATAACTTATTTCTGTATAAAATAAAAATTTCCAAATAATCCAGACCAACCAGAGCGCACTATTCCTACAACATCATCAGTGCTGAAGCGGAACTACCAGAGCCGTTCGGCAGATAGCGAGCAGATGCAGCATGTGTGTTGTATCGAGGCAGGGTCAGGCCAGGGGAATCCATTTGCAGCTTTTTATTAAGAATGGTCAAGACAGGCAGGGTGAACAATGGCAAACAGGGCAGAACAGAAAAGGCAGAGACAAACTAGGTTGACAGGCAAAGGACAAAGACCTCCAGATAAATACTGGGCTTCTGGATTTACACATTTAAGTGCTGCAAAACATATTGACCTAAAAATTATTCTAAATTTAAATGATCTCATATATGTGGCTATTGTGGTTCACGATCATAGGCCCTGTCCCCAAATGGCACACTTCATATGAATTTTCGGTCTTGTGTACTTATTTCATGTGTCTGTTAAATCAATGAGACCATAGGCTGTCTCATTTTTCATTTTAGGTTTCAGAAGGTTGCTCACGCATACTTTGTGGTTGATATGTGCCCTCGATGTGCACTTTTGCAGAGGCCACACTGATGCAAGCTCTATAGCACACTTCTTTTCAACAGTCAAAGCGGGGTTAAGTTTTTGCACGTCGTGCACAATAACCCTAAAGGCACCGGGGGGGCGGTGCCACCGGCTTGGGCCCGCAATCGCTGCTCGCAGCTATATTTATTAGGGCCCAAGCCTTGAAAAGGCGAAGGCCCTATTGTTTTCCTTAGGATTATTTATTATTATTATTAGTATTATTATTATTATTATTATTATTTTACTACCTTTTGGGCACTTTTGGGGCCCTTAACGTGCTCGAAAACTCTTGAAACTTTGCACACGGGTCAGAACCCGCGGCCATCAGGGCCGGGCTGAAGATGGTACCCGGGCGTGGCAGGGGGGCTCGACAGCGCCCCCTGGAACGGGATTTGAAAACATGTCCGTATATCAAACACGCTTGCATGAATTAATCTGAAAATCGGTACACATATAGATCTCATCGTTTCATATATCCTTTGCACTCTTACTTTTTACGCCAGCCCAACAGGAAGTCGGCTATTATGGGTTGTTTGGAAACTCATGTTCAGGAATTTGATATACTCCTCCTAGGGAATTCACCCGATCGTCACCAAACTCGGTGTGCATGAAGTCAAGACATTGAGGATGAAAAATTGCCAGGGGATTTTTGATATCTCGAACGGTTTGGCCTTGGCGAGGAAACGAAATTATGGCGAATAATGGAAACAGGAAGTGTGTTATAACTTCTGCATACATTGACTGATCTTGATGAAACTTCAGCAGTGTGTTCACTGTAAGAGGCCGATCACATGGATGTGACTATTGTGAGTCAAAGTTATAGCGCCACCAACTGGCAGCAGGAAGTGTGTCACTTTCAAAATGCTTTGAAATCACCCTCTTATTTTTACCCGATTTGCTTCAAACTTTATGTGTATAATGTAAACACACGGCAGATTTAGACCTGTGAAAGGATTATTGATATCTTAGATACTGTTACCGTGGTAACGCATCAAACTTTAAGATTCTTTTTTGATGCTTTTGAGACTCTTAGCATACTTGAAATTGCATGAAACTCGATAGACACATCACATTTATTAGCCAGTAGACATGTGCAAAGTTTCAGAAACGGGCGTGGTGCCGGGGCTCAGTAGCGCCACCTTTTGACAAAAGAGGGGGATTTAGGTCTATACTTTTATCTACAATCTTAAAACTCAGTATGTATAATGTTCATATCGAGCTGGACAACTTTCTAATTTACACTTATTAGATCAGACCAACAGGAAGTCAGATATTTTGGTTTGAATGTGGATGTTTTGGAGAATTTTCTCTTCCACTCTCTCTGACCCTACGTCTCTCCGTGTGTTTGAGGGGAGGGGGGTTTGTCTGCTGAGTGAGAATGCTTTTATTTTATTTTTTCAAGGTTTTGGGGCCCTTAACGTGCTCGAAAACTCTTGAAACTTTGCACACGGGTCAGAACCCGCGGCCATCAGGGCCGGGCTGAAGCTGGTACCCGGGCGTGGCAGGGGGGCTCGACAGCGCCCCCTGGAACGGGATTCGAACACTTGTCCATATATCAAACATGCTTGCTTGTAATAATATGAAACTCGGTACACTTATAGATCTCATCGGGCCGAACAACTTTCGTGCTCTAAGTTTTACGACAGCTCAACAGGAAGTCAGCTATTATGGGTTGTTTGGAAAATGCATGCTTTTATTTTTGATATACTTCTCCTAGAGAATTAATCCAAACACCACAAAACTCGGTTAGCGTGAAGTCAAGACATTGAGGATGCTAAATTGCGAACGGATTTTTGATATCTCGAACGGTTTGGCCGTGGCGAGGAAATGAATTTATGACTAAAAAAGGACACATAAAGTGTGTTATAACTTAGTTAATTTTACCTACAGTTACAAAACTCTGCGTGTATATTGTTCTCGTCAAGCTGAACAACTTTCTAATTTATTGTCATTAGCTCAGACAAACAGAAAGTCAGATATTGTAGTTTGAATGTGGATTCTGAGAATTTTCTCTCCCTCTCTCTGACAGAGAGAATGCACCCTGGCATTCTGTATGTGTGTGTGTGTCTGTGTGATGAGGGGGAGGGGGAGGGGGTATCTTCGGATGATAGTTTAAACACAAAGTCATTAATGGGGCCATACTGCCCTCTTGTGTCCAAAATTGTATTTATACGCACTTTTATGCATTTATTACCTGTATTACGCACACACACAGTTCGATTGCACCCGCGCCTCTCTCTCTCTCTCTCTCTCTCTCTCTCTCTCTCTCACACACACACACACACACACACACACACACACACACACACACACACACACACACACACACACACACACACACACACACACACACACACACACAGTTCGATCGCTCCCGCGCCTCTCTCTCTGTCTCACGCACACACACAGTTTGATCGCTTCCGCGCCTCTCTCTCTCCCACACACGCACACACACACACAGTTCGATCGCGCCCGCGCCTCTCTCTCTCTCACACACACACACACAGTTCGATCGCGCCCGCGCCTCTCTCTCTCTCTCTCTCTCTCTCTCTCTCTCTCTCTCTCTCTCTCTCTCTCTCTCTCTCTCTCTCTCTCTCTCTCTCTCTCTCTCTCTCTCTCTCTCTAATGTGCTATATTAGATCAATATGTTTTCCTTAAAAATTTTATTCTCTCTCCCACACACACACACAGTTCGATCGCGCCCCTTTCACACACACACACGCACACAAACACACAGTTCGATCGCGCCCGCGCCTCCGTCTCTCTCTCTCTAGTGTGCTATATTAGATCAATGTTTTCCTTAAAAATGTTATGCACACTACATTTATTCTCATCAGATTTATAAATTATTGTATAAAATAATACTACCATTCAAAAAAACACATTTGATTTTCTATTTTAATCAATGTAGAATGTGTAACTTAAAAATAAACAGATTAGTGCTCTGTTTGAGGGCAAGAAATTAAAACCAATGCAATATGATGAATGTCCAAAAGATGGCAGTCACAGACTGTTTTTAAACGAGGTTGGATAAATGTTTTTTGCTTTTAAACTGTGTGTGGGTGTTGGTGTGTGTGGGTGAGATTTTGGTTGGGGGACAGTTGTAGGTTACAGTTTGAGTTTATAGTTTGACAAAAGCACTTTGTGTTTCATTGTGAGTGTACATAAATATGAGTAATCACTTTGCAGTTTGAATTCACGTCCTCGATGAACAAAATGACGGAGTATGTTTTTGTGTAACAGTTCAATCGCACCCACACCTCACCCACACACACACATACACACACACACACACACATACACACATACACACACACACACACACACACACACACACACACACACACACACACACACACACACACACACACACACACACACACATATTGGAACGTGAGTGAAGTACAAAGCCCATAATAAAGAACAGTTTAGCATCCAAATACATCACAAATGTTGAAACAGTTTGATTCTAATGAGAGAGTTACATGAGCCTAACACCGCTTACTTTTACTTTCGCTTTACATTATTTCGGTTTCTTCTTGTTTATAGTTTTTTAAAATTCTTGTTCTGTTCTGAATATCATTAAATTTAAACAATTGCTTGTGTAATATTTTGAGTGTATCATCAAATCAGAATAATTATCTCGGTTTCCCTAGTTATTTGTTTTTTTTTTCATTTTACTAAAAAGGTAAGCCAAGTAATATTCTCTGTGTCTTTATATATGTATGTATATCTATCTATCTATCTATCTATCTATCTATCTATCTATCTATCTATCTATCTATCAAAAATTTCCTAATAATCCAGACCAACCAGAGCGCACTATTCCTACAACATCATCAGTGCTGAAGCGGAACTACCAGAGCCGTTCGGCAGATAGCGAGCAGATGCAGCATGTGTGTTGTATCGAGGCAGGGTCAGGCCAGGGGAATCCATTTGCAGCTTTTTATTAAGAATGGTCAAGACAGGCAGGGTGAACAATGGCAAACAGGGCAGAACAGAAAAGGCAGAGACAAACTAGGTTGACAGGCAAAGGACAAAGACCTCCAGATAAATACTGGGCTTCTGGATTTACACATTTAAGTGCTGCAAAACATATTGACCTAAAAATTATTCTAAATTTAAATGATCTCATATATGTGGCTATTGTGGTTCACGATAGTAGTTATTACCGGACACCATGTGTCAAAATGATTGATGACTTCCGGTTGACCTTTGACCTTTTCCGGTCCCGCCCTTTTCCTGGTGTGCATCCGTTATCTATAGATAAGGATTGACCTATTGACCCCACCCATCCAATCGATGTGTTTTGAGAGATTGTGCATCCGGCGTCTATTGTTAAGGTTCAAGCAGTTGACCCCGCCTATCCGATCAATGAAATGTTTTGACCATCTGGCCTCTATTGATAAGGGTTGTGGTGTTGAGCTATCTGATCAATCAACTGTTTTGGCATTCCAGAGGCCATTGTGTTTTGCTGTGTAATGTGAGAGGAAAAAAGTCAGTGTCACAGGCTGTCCCTCTGTATGTGTGTCACAGACGCTCCCCCTACCTCTGCTCTGGCCTCTATTGATAAGGGTTCTGGTGTTGAGCTATCTGATCAATCAACTGTTTTGGCATTCCAGAGGCCATTGTGTTTTGCTGTGTAATGTGAGAGGAAAAAAAGTCAGTGTCACCGGGTGTCCCTCACCTCCCCTCTCTATTAGTGTCACAGACACTCCCCCTACCTCTGCAAGTGTGGCATTCCAGAGGCCATTGTGGTTTCCTGTGTAATGTGAGAGGAAAAAAGTCAGTGTCACCGGGTGTCCCTCTCCATGTGTGTCACTGACGCTCCCCCTACCTCTGCAAGTGTGTCACGGGGGTTCTTGCCTACCCCTCCATGTCTGCTCTGATATCTGAAACAATGTTACATAAACAGGGTCTATCGTTTTAAATATTATTCAAATGAAAGCAGAGTTGAAAAACATACTGGTCTTTATAAATGTTTATAAAATAATTTAACTACAGTTGAAAACGTATAGTTTAAATGATGTAAATGAAATGGTTATAAAATAATTTAACTAAGGTTGAAACATACTATTCTTTATAAATGTATAAATGAAATGGTTATAAAATAATTTAACTAAGGTTGAAACATACTATTCTTTATAAATGTATAAATGAAATGTTTATAAAATAATTTTACTATAGTTGAAAACATAGTTTAAATGATGTAAACGAAATGGTTATAAAATAATTTAACTAAGGTTGAAACATACTATTCTTTATAAATGTATAAATGAAATGTTTATAAAATAATTTTACTATAGTTGAAAACATAGTTTAAATGATGTAAACGAAATGGTTATAAAATAATTTAACTAAGGTTGAAACATACTATTCTTTATAAATGTATAAATGAAATGGTTATAAAATGGTGTAAATGAAATGGTTATAAAATAATTGAACTAAGGTTGATCGTTTAAAATATTATTCAAATGAAACTAGAGTTGAAAAACATACTGGTCTTTATAATTGTATAAATGAAATGTTTATAAAATAAAATAATTTTACTATAGTTGAAAACATAGCTAAAATGGTGTAAATGAAATGGTTATAAAATAATTTAACTAAGGTTGAAACATACTATTGTTTATAAATGTATAAATGAAATGGTTATAAAATAATTTAACTATAGTTGAAAACATATAGTTAAAATGGTGTAAATGACTGTGTGTGTGTGTGTGTGTGTGTGTGTGTGTGTGTGTGTGTGTAATTGTCTAACTATCTAAGAGGGGACCTTGGTGTCGTTACACACTCACCAACAGGGGACCGCCGAGCCAAGTGGGGACATTTTTCAAGTCCCCTGTTGGTCATGCCTTAAAACATGTTAAAATCATCTAAAATACGCTCTGGTGAATTTTTTACATTTTTGACCAAGTGGGGACCTGCAAGTGTGTGTGTGTTTAAGCCCATTCTCAGCAGCGCTCCTGTAGGCTGGAGCAGGAACTGCAGTGGCCCATTAACACACGTCGTTCACACTTCTCTATTGTTTGAATGGCTTGCTGTCCCAGAGAGGCTCTGAAACTGTAGAGCTGCTGTTTAACTGCTGCTTAGTTAAAGAACTTACGGTCACTTTATAATAACCCCACGCTATGTATCATTAGTTAAGCATTAGTAAACAGTTAATTCAATATTTATAAAGCATTAATAGACATTAATAAGCAGTATATAAATACAGCTATAAAAGCTTTATTCTTGCTTTAAAAGCATATCTATAATGTGTTTAATTGTTGTATTTTCATACTTTATTAATGATCAATTTATAATTTTTAAATGAAGTATAACATTATATACAAACCAGTTATTTAGGAGTTGTCAGTGGTTCATAAGATCACTTAGAAAGTGTGAGTAAAATGATTAATAAACTATTTCAAATGTACATTCATACATTATACCGACATTTTGTAATAGGTACTTAGTGTGTTAATAAATGCTTTATTAACATGTATTTCTACTGTAATTCAGGTAGTTATAAAGCATTTGGTAGTGGTGAGTATAAGTATTTTATAAAGTGAGGACTAGTTATGCCTTGTAAAGCTTTTATAAAGGAGATTTAAAGGTTCAGTTATATATTTCTATGTTCTGTATCACAGTGTTGTGTTTGTTTCATTTTTCTGTTTAGAAGATAACTGAGTCTTTAAATCTCCTTTATAAATGCTTTATATTTTGTGATGAGCTCACAAAAATAGTTAACTGACCACTACTAAATGCTTTATAACTACCTGAATTTACTGCATTTACTTACACTTAAGTGATCTTATGAATCACTGACAAATCCCAAATAACTTGTTTGTAAATAATGCTATATTTCATTTAGAAATTATAAATTGATCATTAATAAAGTATGAAAATACAATTATCAAACAAAATATAGATATGCTTCTAAATAAAGAATAAAGCATTTATACAAGAACAAAGCATGTATAGCTGTATTTATAAACTGCTCATTAATGCATATTAATGCTTTACAAATTATGAAGTAACTCTTTACTAATGCTTAACTAATTATTAATAGTGTGCAGTTATTATAAAGTGTTACCGAACTTTCAAGTATTTTCAAAAATGCCCAAACATACATATATATGTAATTATATAATGTTCACACAGGCATCAGAGATCACAATATGCATAGATAAACATAAACAACTAAAAAAAGAATGACCAAACCATCAGTTATCAATAATGAACAAATTTGAATTGCTTGAGGAAAGACCATTTAAATCTACAACGGGGTAAAAAATACCGACGGCAGCAGTTCAAAAGCAGAGGCGAGAAGACGCCTCTTATCATTCATATTAATATTATTTTTCTTATTTAACTCTCTTTCTTCATAGATACTTTCTATTCTTAGTTATGCAGTCCCTAACACTTTATTTGCAATTATTATGTGCCATTGTACACACACACATGCATGTAATATATATTAACAGAGCAGTGTCGCTCTACACTGGCCAAGAGGGGACCTGACCTCCATCTCTGAACGATCTCTAACCATCCAAGTGGGGACTCTCATAGCCTGCAATGAAACTGTGTGTGTGTGTGAACAATGAAGTCTGTCATCATTATGTAACACATATAAACATTATTTATATTTATATATATATATATATATATATATATATATGTATATATATATGTGTGTGTGTGTGTGTTTGAGTGTGTGTGTGTATTTTCACACTGGCATCAGAGATCACAATATGCATAGATAAACATATACAATATACAATTAAAAAATAATGACCAAACCATCAGTTATCAAAAATGTAAAAAAAAAAAATTCAGGAAAGACCATTTGAATCTGTATTTCAACAGGGTAAAAAATATCGGTGGCAACAGTTCAAAAGCAGAGGCCTTAAGATATTCATATCAATCATAATATTATTTCTCTTATTTAATGCTCTCTCTTCATAGATACTTTCTGTTCTTGGTTATGCAGTCCCTAACAATTTTTTTGCCATTGTTATGTGCCATTGTACACACACACACATTTCTATATTACTAACAGAGCACTGTCGCTCTACACTGGCCAAGTGGGGACCTGAACGATGTTTACCTATCGAACAGGGGACTCCCATAGCCTACAATGGAACTGTGTGTGTGTGTGAACAGTGAAGTCTGTCTTCATTATGTAACTTGTATATATGTAACTTTTATATACATTATATATATAAATTATATATATATGTATATATGTGTGTGTGTGTGTGTGTGTGTGTTCACACAGGCATCAGAAATCACAATATGCATAGATAAAAATATACAGTATACAATTAAAGAAAAATGACCCCATCAGTTATCAAAAAAAATATTGCTTGAGGAAAGACCATTTAATTCTACAACGGGGTAAAAAATACCGACGGCAACAGTTCAAAAGCAGAGGTTGAGAAGACGCCTCTTATCATTCATACTATTATTTCTCTTATTTAATGCTCTCTCTTCATAGATACTTTATATTCTTGGTTATGCAGTCCCTAACAATTTTTTTGCCATTGCTATGTGCCATTGTACACACACACATTAATTTCTATATTACTAACAGAGCACTGTCGCTCTACACTGGCCAAGTGGGGACCTGAACGATGTTTACCTATCGAACAGGGGACTCCCATAGCCTACAATGGAACTGTGTGTGTGTGTGTGAACAGTGAAGTCTGTCTTCATTATGTAACTTGTATATATGTAACTTTTATATACATTATATATATAAATTATATATATATGTATATATGTGTGTGTGTGTGTTCATACAGGCATCAGAGATCACAATATGCATAGATAAACATAAACAATATACAATTAAAAAAGAATGACCAAACCATCAGTTATCAAAAATTAAAAAAATTAGAATTTTTTGAGGAAAGACCATTTGAATCTGTTTTTTAACGGGGTAAAAAATACCGATGGCAACAGTTCAAAAGCAGAGGCTCTTATCATTCATATTATTATTTTTCTTCTTTAACGGTCTCTCTTCATAGATACTTTCTATGCTTGGTTATGCAGTCCGTTTAGGGTTCATGGGATAAATCAAACAGAAATAGCTCTTTAAGGTAACAATTTCAGGTCACTACTTTATACCGTCAATAATGATTATATTAATCAAAATGAACTTCGCGTCCCCAGTTGGATGGTAAAGAACGACACCAGTTCTTCTGCTTTGTACATTTCTTGCCATCACAAAAACACGGTAAAGATTTTGGAGGTCAATCTCAAAATGTTATGTTGACTTGCTGCACTGAACAATTTTACTTCATTCAGTTGAAATATATGAAGTAGAGATGTTCATTTAACATTTTGTTTTCTGACTGACAGCTGATGCTTGTTAACCAGTCATCAGCAGTTAACTGACATTATTTTAAGGTTAGATTAGAATTAAATGTAATTAGAAAAGATAAGTGTCTGTGACCCATTCAAATACCTCAAAAATGTAGATTTACATGTGCAAATAGCAGCATAAACAACAGAACATGAGGATTCACACACACCGTCACATCGAGCACCCGCAGTGCTTCTGTGAACACAGTAAACCAGAATAAAAGTGTTTATATAACTGTATATATATATATATATATATTAGTGCTGTCAGTTTAACGCGTTATTAACGGCGTTACCGCAAACACATTTTAACGGCGTCAATTTTTTTAGCGCGAGATTAACGCTCTTTTTGGCCTAGCAAACATTGTAGTTTTTTCACATGCTGTTGCAACAACTGGTAACGTTAGAAAAACTACAACATCACACCGGATAGCTAGACCGGAAACAAAACAAAACGTGGGACTAGATTTGATGGCCGAGTGCGAGCGCGGGCGGTAATGCACTCACTCTGTGTGTGCGGGTACGGGAGAATACAACGATTCGGGACTCCCACAAACTAGAAAAATCTATGAATAAAACATAAAAACTAATACATTTTTATTCTTATGTTGCAGAAAAGCAACAAGAACAACTAAAACAAAATAGAAACGATTACAGGCCAGAGTTACTTTTTATGACATGTTTGCAGCGTTGAGCGATGTAGCCAATCACAGACATGTGTTGATTTCTTAAACGCAATGGCCAATCAGATGCATTTAAAATAGACTCCCCTCACTGCTCAAAACTGACTTTTTGTTCAGTGCTGAATTCTGGATATTGGCAAATCCTCTAATTAAAACAAACAAAGTGTATATATTCTGAAAGATTCATTGTGCAGTCAGCTTCATTGATAATAACAGAGATGTGTGAGATTGCGATGAACTGATGTCAGCTTTTTAGGAATTTTTAAAGGATTGCACTTTGTGCGCATTCAGTCATCCCAAACCATGCACTCAGTAGCCTGCTTGCTTTTATATTATAACAGTGGTTTGTGTGTTAATGCTTTAATCACAAATAATTGATCAGGAGCATTTATGCTGATGTGTATGGTGGCGACACGTAGGCGAAGTAGCCTACAAATAAAGTCTATTTGCGGGCGGGAGCGGGACAAAAATGTTGCGGGCGGGAGAAAGTAACATAGAAAGTAGTTGAGAACGTCAGTTATAACGACCCACGTATTAAAAAGAAATGGACGGTTTTAAATCGGGCTCGGGACGGGCTCATAATTACAGTTAATGTGTCGGGCCGGGCTCGGACACAATGCGCACGGGCTCGGGTCGGCTTGATTTTTTGGGCCCGATCTAAGCTCTACAATGGATGACTTCAGACAGAAGCACATGGATACCACAGCTAAGAACAAACTTATTGCTGATCCACTTTTCCTTGTTCATAAGAGCATTCAAATTAGAAAAAATGATGGGACAAATAGAAATCAAGGGACATTTAGAATAGATAAAAATGTGCGATTAATCGCGAGTTAGCTATGGCATTAATGCGATTAATCGCGATTAAATATTTGAATCGTTTGACAGCACTAATATATATATATTTACACAACATTATTTTCAACTGAAAATTGCAAGCTTTTCATGTGTTTTGGCCGCTCATTTACACAAAAATGCCATTTTGGAGGCCTGACAATGCAAACTTTCCAACCCGGTCACACTAAATGCGTCTCTGCTTAGAAATCTTGGCTTGCTCAAAACTTTTTGTCTTTAAATGAAGTCAAAACTGAGGTGACAGTTTTCGGCCCCACTGATAACTTTAATACCACCAGCATCGATTTGAGGAGCTTCTCTGCATTCAGATCTACGCATGACAAACAAATATCTTCGGTACACTTAAATGGATCTAGTTTCTATCAACTCCGTCTTTTGTATCAAATTAAACACTTCCTATCTGACAAAACTCTAGAGATGTGTTCATGCTTTTATTACTTCCCGTTTAGACTACTGCAACTCATTGTACTGCGGTATTTCCAAGTCACAAATCGCTCGCCTTCAACTGGTCCAAAATGCTGCAGCAAGATTTATTCGCAAAAGTGATCACATGATGATAATGATACATTTTATTTATATTGCGCTTTTCTCCAACCCAAAACGATACAAAAACAATACACAGTACCAATATATATATATATATATATATATATATATTGGTGTAATGACCATTGGTGTAATGATTGTCAGAGATTAAAAATTGTAACATTACAAAATTTAATGACAGTACATTTCAAATACCTAAAAATGGTACATTAAGTTGTTTTGTTCAAGTCAAAATATTACTTAACATTAATGAACCAACCTACATACAATAAAACTACATTTTTGGGGGGTTAAATCAAGCAGAAATATCACTTCAAGGTAACAATTGCAGGTCACTACACAAGTTAAACTGTACATGATCTAGACTCTAGATAAATGAAATGCTATCGCAGCAGTAAGTCAGGGGAATGCTTATATTTATTTCTTTGGTTTCAATTTTGAACATGTTGCAGTTCTTTTTAAAAAGGTATACATTTTGACATAATTATAAAATGATATAACATGATTTGATACTGTATATTAGCAGAAATTACACATTTTTCACTTGAGCAACAAAGTGGAGACCCTCTTTTCTGTAATGAAAGACCAATCTTATGGGTTGTGGTCTCTCAGACATTGGCCAATATCAGTAAAAAAAAAAAAAAACACTGTTTCCCTTAGGGCTTAAATGAACCAGATTTTTTTTACATCCTTACACTTTTAGACAGGTGATGCTTGCAACCCGACCATAATCCATTAGCCGACAAGATTAGAATGTTATATTCTAATTAAATTAGAATGTATGTATTTCTCAATACTTATCACTGTTTTAAAAGCTCTTCACTCCGTTGTCTTAACCAACTTTCAGCTTCAATGCAGTAAATTTCACATTCAAAACGCATTAAAACTACCAAAACACATCATTCATGTCTCAAAATAAGTCATTCTTTCAGAACACTAGTAAAGGTTTCACCCAACAAACAAAATTAAAAATACAAATCAAAAAACACAAACAACAGGCAGTAATATGCACTATTTTCTGCTGTTCAGAATTCAAGGCAGGTTATTTTACATGGTTCATGTTTACATTAATGTACAAAATTATTTCCTTTTGTATAGATGGCGATGAAAATGAAAGACTAAGACTAGTGTAGGTGTTTAGTTACATCTTAATTGTTCTGATAGGTTTTTTTTAGATTCAGAATATATTTCAATGTGGTATACGGTATAAAAATATTGCAAATTTCAGTCTTATTCATTTTTGTTTGAGTTGAAATGTTTTTAACTTAAATATAACAGTCTTGGAAATAATATGTAAGCATGTGCAAATTGGCCTGTACAGTAAATCAAGTTCTGCTGGTCTTTGTGTTTAAGTGAGAAATGAATTCATGTAAATTGAAAGATCTCAGTTTAGCCGGACACTGATCTTGTGATCACTGTGTGAAGAGTTTCATGGTATTAATTAATCTTGAGAAGGTATTAATCTTTCAGTTTAAACACAAATGTGTACTGTAATGTAAACATTGACCATGTAACATAAAATGCTGTGAATTCGGAACAACAGAAAACAGCAGAAATATTTTATAATGCTCCAGTTATTTGTGTTTTTTGTATTTTATGAGTGACAAAGTGTGTTTGTTGGGTGAGCTTTACTAGTGTTCTGGAAGAACTGTATTAGCAGCTGTAAATGGATATTCTGACATAGGTAGTTTCATGTGTATGTAGACTCTTGTGTGTGGATTGAGTCGCTGCACATCCCCCCACACGCAATTTACATCTCAATACTTGAAGGTGTGTGTGTGTGTCATGGAGAAACCGGCCTAAAGATCTCACAACTCTAACAATACAGTTACCAATGTCCAAGAATCTGTGGAACTTCTCAAATAAACTACAATAAACTAGAGAAAACGCTGGGATTTACTCGGACAAATTAAATTACAGGTTTTTACAGTCGCTAGGACACATTTCTCAATATTTAGGTACATTTTCAAAACTCTTCACTCAGTTCTTCATTTCACATTCAAAATGCACTGACACTTCCTTCATGTCTCAAATCCCAACTCAATCTTCCAGAACACTAGTAAAGGTTTCACCCAACAAACACACTTTGGCACTCATAAAACAGAAAAAACACAAACAACAGGAGCATTACACAATATTTTCTTTTGCAAATTGCTTTTACAAAACAAGAATGGCACTACTCTACTGTTTTTAATTCACTGCAGTTTAATATTAGATTTTAGAATCAGAATATTTATTTCAATATGATATTACTGTGGAAATGTTGCAAATCTCGGTCTTATCATTTTTTGTTGTTAGGTTTTGAAAATAAGTTTAACAGTTTTAAAAAGAGTATGTAAACGTGCAAATTATCCTGTATAGAACATAAAATTCTGTAAGTGTTTGTGTTTAAGAGAGAAAATAATTCAAGTAAATGGAACAAAATCCATCCGATGACATTGTTCAAAGCACTGATCCACAGTTTAGCTCATATAGACGGATGGTGTGATCACTGTGTGAAGAGAGTTTATAAAAAAAGAGAATTTTATGTTCTATACAGGATAATTTGCACGTTTACATACTCTTTTTAAAACTGTTAAACTTATTTTCAAAACCTAACAACAAAAAATGATAAGACCGAGATTTGCAACATTCCCACAGTAATATCATATTGAAATAAATATTCTGAATCTAAAATCTAATATTAAACTGCAGTGAATTAAAAACAGTAGAGTAGTGCCATTCTTGTTTTGTAAAAGCAATTTGCAAAAGAAAATATTGTGTAATGCTCCTGTTGTTTGTGTTTTTTCTGTTTTATGAGTGACAAAGTGTGTTTGTTGGGTGAAACCTTTACTAGTGTTCTGGAAGATTGAGTTGGGATTTGAGACATGAAGGAAGTGTCAGTGCATTTTGAATGTGAAATGAAGAACTGAGTGAAGAGTTTTGAAAATGTACCTAAATATTGACAAATGTGTCCTAGCGACTGTACAAACCTGTAATTTAATTTGTCCGAGTAAATCCCAGCGTTTTCTCTAGTTTATTGTAGTTTATTTGAGAAGTTCCACAGATTCTTGGACATTGGTAACTGTATTGTTAGAGTTGTGAGATCTTTAGGCCGGTTTCTCCATGACACACACACACACCTTCAAGTATTGAGATGTAAATTGCGTGTGGGGGGATGTGCAGCGACTCAATCCACACACAAGAGTCTACATACACATGAAACTACCTATGTCAGAATATCCATTTACAGCTGCTAATACAGTTCTTCCAGAACACTAGTAAAGCTCACCCAACAAACACACTTTGTCACTCATAAAATACAAAAAACACAAATAACTGGAGCATTATAAAATATTTCTGCTGTTTTCTGTTGTTCCGAATTCACAGCATTTTATGTTACATGGTCAATGTTTACATTACAGTACACATTTGTGTTTAAACTGAAAGATTAATACCTTCTCAAGATTAATTAATACCATGAAACTCTTCACACAGTGATCACAAGATCAGTGTCCGGCTAAACTGAGATCTTTCAATTTACATGAATTCATTTCTCACTTAAACACAAAGACCAGCAGAACTTGATTTACTGTACAGGCCAATTTGCACATGCTTACATATTATTTCCAAGACTGTTATATTTAAGTTAAAAACATTTCAACTCAAACAAAAATGAATAAGACTGAAATTTGCAATATTTTTATACCGTATACCACATTGAAATATATTCTGAATCTAAAAAAAACCTATCAGAACAATTAAGATGTAACTAAACACCTACACTAGTCTTAGTCTTTCATTTTCATCGCCATCTATACAAAAGGAAATAATTTTGTACATTAATGTAAACATGAACCATGTAAAATAACCTGCCTTGAATTCTGAACAGCAGAAAATAGTGCATATTACTGCCTGTTGTTTGTGTTTTTTGATTTGTATTTTTAATTTTGTTTGTTGGGTGAAACCTTTACTAGTGTTCTGAAAGAATGACTTATTTTGAGACATGAATGATGTGTTTTGGTAGTTTTAATGCGTTTTGAATGTGAAATTTACTGCAGTGAAGCTGAAAGTTGGTTAAGACAACGGAGTGAAGAGCTTTTAAAACAGTGATAAGTATTGAGAAATACATACATTCTAATTTAATTAGAATATAACATTCTAATCTTGTCGGCTAATGGATTATGGTCGGGTTGCAAGCATCACCTGTCTAAAAGTGTAAGGATGTAAAAAAAATCTGGTTCATTTAAGCCCTAAGGGAAACAGTGTTTTTTTTTTTTTTTACTGATATTGGCCAATGTCTGAGAGACCACAACCCATAAGATTGGTCTTTCATTACAGAAAAGAGGGTCTCCACTTTGTTGCTGAAGTGAAAAATGTGTAATTTCTGCTAATATACAGTATCAAATCATGTTATATCATTTTATAATTATGTCAAAATGTATACCTTTTTAAAAAGAACTGCAACATGTTCAAAATTGAAACCAAAGAAATAAATATAAGCATTCCCCTGACTTACTGCTGCGATAGCATTTCATTTATCTAGAGTCTAGATCATGTACAGTTTAACTTGTGTAGTGACCTGCAATTGTTACCTTGAAGTGATATTTCTGCTTGATTTAACCCCCCAAAAATGTAGTTTTATTGTATGTAGGTTGGTTCATTAATGTTAAGTAATATTTTGACTTGAACAAAACAACTTAATGTACCATTTTTAGGTATTTGAAATGTACTGTCATTAAATTTTGTAATGTTACAATTTTTAATCTCTGACAATCATTACACCAATGGTCATTACACCAATATATATATATATATATATATATATATATATATATATATATATATATATATATATATATATATATATATATATATATATATATATATATATATTGGTACTGTGTATTGTTTTTGTATCGTTTTGGGTTGGAGAAAAGCGCAATATAAATAAAATGTATCATTATCATCATGTGATCACTTTTGCGAATAAATCTTGCTGCAGCATTTTGGACCAGTTGAAGGCGAGCGATTTGTGACTTGGAAATACCGCAGTACAATGAGTTGCAGTAGTCTAAACGGGAAGTAATAAAAGCATGAACACATCTCTAGAGTTTTGTCAGATAGGAAGTGTTTAATTTGATACAAAAGACGGAGTTGATAGAAACTAGATCCATTTAAGTGTACCGAAGATATTTGTTTGTCATGCGTAGATCTGAATGCAGAGAAGCTCCTCAAATCGATGCTGGTGGTATTAAAGTTATCAGTGGGGCCGAAAACTGTCACCTCAGTTTTGACTTCATTTAAAGACAAAAAGTTTTGAGCAAGCCAAGATTTCTAAGCAGAGACGCATTTAGTGTGACCGGGTTGGAAAGTTTGCATTGTCAGGCCTCCAAAATGGCATTTTTGTGTAAATGAGCGGCCAAAACACATGAAAAGCTTGCAATTTTCAGTTGAAAATAATGTTGTGTAAATATATATATATTAGTGCTGTCAAACGATTCAAATATTTAATCGCGATTAATCGCATTAATGCCATAGTTAACTCGCGATTAATCGCACATTTTTATCTATTCTAAATGTCCCTTGATTTCTATTTGTCCCATCATTTTTTCTAATTTGAATGCTCTTATGAACAAGGAAAAGTGGATCAGCAATAAGTTTGTTCTTAGCTGTGGTATCCATGTGCTTCTGTCTGAAGTCATCCATTGTAGAGCTTAGATCGGGCCCAAAAAATCAAGCCGACCCGAGCCCGTGCGCATTGTGTCCGAGCCCGGCCCGACACATTAACTGTAATTATGAGCCCGTCCCGAGCCCGATTTAAAACCGTCCATTTCTTTTTAATACGTGGGTCGTTATAACTGACGTTCTCAACTACTTTCTATGTTACTTTCTCCCGCCCGCAACATTTTTGTCCCGCTCCCGCCCGCAAATAGACTTTATTTGTAGGCTACTTCGCCTACGTGTCGCCACCATACACATCAGCATAAATGCTCCTGATCAATTATTTGTGATTAAAGCATTAACACACAAACCACTGTTATAATATAAAAGCAAGCAGGCTACTGAGTGCATGGTTTGGGATGACTGAATGCGCACAAAGTGCAATCCTTTAAAAATTCCTAAAAAGCTGACATCAGTTCATCGCAATCTCACACATCTCTGTTATTATCAATGAAGCTGACTGCACAATGAATCTTTCAGAATATATACACTTTGTTTGTTTTAATTAGAGGATTTGCCAATATCCAGAATTCAGCACTGAACAAAAAGTCAGTTTTGAGCAGTGAGGGGAGTCTATTTTAAATGCATCTGATTGGCCATTGCGTTTAAGAAATCAACACATGTCTGTGATTGGCTACATCGCTCAACGCTGCAAACATGTCATAAAAAGTAACTCTGGCCTGTAATCGTTTCTATTTTGTTTTAGTTGTTCTTGTTGCTTTTCTGCAACATAAGAATAAAAATGTATTAGTTTTTATGTTTTATTCATAGATTTTTCTAGTTTGTGGGAGTCCCGAATCGTTGTATTCTCCCGTACCCGCACACACAGAGTGAGTGCATTACCGCCCGCGCTCGCACTCGGCCATCAAATCTAGTCCCACGTTTTGTTTTGTTTCCGGTCTAGCTATCCGGTGTGATGTTGTAGTTTTTCTAACGTTACCAGTTGTTGCAACAGCATGTGAAAAAACTACAATGTTTGCTAGGCCAAAAAGAGCGTTAATCTCGCGCTAAAAAAATTGACGCCGTTAAAATGTGTTTGCGGTAACGCCGTTAATAACGCGTTAAACTGACAGCACTAATATATATATATATATATATACAGTTATATAAACACTTTTATTCTGGTTTACTGTGTTCACAGAAGCACTGCGGGTGCTCGATGTGACGGTGTGTGTGAATCCTCATGTTCTGTTGTTTATGCTGCTATTTGCACATGTAAATCTACATTTTTGAGGTATTTGAATGGGTCACAGACACTTATCTTTTCTAATTACATTTAATTCTAATCTAACCTTAAAATAATGTCAGTTAACTGCTGATGACTGGTTAACAAGCATCAGCTGTCAGTCAGAAAACAAAATGTTAAATGAACATCTCTACTTCATATATTTCAACTGAATGAAGTAAAATTGTTCAGTGCAGCAAGTCAACATAACATTTTGAGATTGACCTCCAAAATCTTTACCGTGTTTTTGTGATGGCAAGAAATGTACAAAGCAGAAGAACTGGTGTCGTTCTTTACCATCCAACTGGGGACGCGAAGTTCATTTTGATTAATATAATCATTATTGACGGTATAAAGTAGTGACCTGAAATTGTTACCTTAAAGAGCTATTTCTGTTTGATTTATCCCATGAACCCTAAACGGACTGCATAACCAAGCATAGAAAGTATCTATGAAGAGAGACCGTTAAAGAAGAAAAATAATAATATGAATGATAAGAGCCTCTGCTTTTGAACTGTTGCCATCGGTATTTTTTACCCCGTTAAAAAACAGATTCAAATGGTCTTTCCTCAAAAAATTCTAATTTTTTTAATTTTTGATAACTGATGGTTTGGTCATTCTTTTTTAATTGTATATTGTATATGTTTATCTATGCATATTGTGATCTCTGATGCCTGTATGAACACACACACACACATATATACATATATATATAATTTATATATATAATGTATATAAAAGTTACATATATACAAGTTACATAATGAAGACAGACTTCACTGTTCACACACACACACACAGTTCCATTGTAGGCTATGGGAGTCCCCTGTTCGATAGGTAAACATCGTTCAGGTCCCCACTTGGCCAGTGTAGAGCGACAGTGCTCTGTTAGTAATATAGAAATTAATGTGTGTGTGTACAATGGCACATAGCAATGGCAAAAAAATTGTTAGGGACTGCATAACCAAGAATATAAAGTATCTATGAAGAGAGAGCATTAAATAAGAGAAATAATAGTATGAATGATGAGAGGCGTCTTCTCAACCTCTGCTTTTGAACTGTTGCCGTCGGTATTTTTTACCCCGTTGTAGAATTAAATGGTCTTTCCTCAAGCAATATTTTTTTTGATAACTGATGGGGTCATTTTTCTTTAATTGTATACTGTATATTTTTATCTATGCATATTGTGATTTCTGATGCCTGTGTGAACACACACACACACACACATATATACATATATATATAATTTATATATATAATGTATATAAAAGTTACATATATACAAGTTACATAATGAAGACAGACTTCACTGTTCACACACACACACACAGTTCCATTGTAGGCTATGGGAGTCCCCTGTTCGATAGGTAAACATCGTTCAGGTCCCCACTTGGCCAGTGTAGAGCGACAGTGCTCTGTTAGTAATATAGAAATGTGTGTGTGTGTACAATGGCACATAACAATGGCAAAAAAATTGTTAGGGACTGCATAACCAAGAACAGAAAGTATCTATGAAGAGAGAGCATTAAATAAGAGAAATAATATTATGATTGATATGAATATCTTAAGGCCTCTGCTTTTGAACTGTTGCCACCGATATTTTTTACCCTGTTGAAATACAGATTCAAATGGTCTTTCCTGAAATTTTTTTTTTTACATTTTTGATAACTGATGGTTTGGTCATTATTTTTTAATTGTATATTGTATATGTTTATCTATGCATATTGTGATCTCTGATGCCAGTGTGAAAATACACACACACACTCAAACACACACACACACACATATATATATACATATATATATATATATATATATATATATATATATATATATATAAATATAAATAATGTTTATATGTGTTACATAATGATGACAGACTTCATTGTTCACACACACACACAGTTTCATTGCAGGCTATGAGAGTCCCCACTTGGATGGTTAGAGATCGTTCAGAGATGGAGGTCAGGTCCCCTCTTGGCCAGTGTAGAGCGACACTGCTCTGTTAATATATATTACATGCATGTGTGTGTGTACAATGGCACATAATAATTGCAAATAAAGTGTTAGGGACTGCATAACTAAGAATAGAAAGTATCTATGAAGAAAGAGAGTTAAATAAGAAAAATAATATTAATATGAATGATAAGAGGCGTCTTCTCGCCTCTGCTTTTGAACTGCTGCCGTCGGTATTTTTTACCCCGTTGTAGATTTAAATGGTCTTTCCTCAAGCAATTCAAATTTGTTCATTATTGATAACTGATGGTTTGGTCATTCTTTTTTTAGTTGTTTATGTTTATCTATGCATATTGTGATCTCTGATGCCTGTGTGAACATTATATAATTACATATATATGTATGTTTGGGCATTTTTGAAAATACTTGAAAGTTCGGTAACACTTTATAATAACTGCACACTATTAATAATTAGTTAAGCATTAGTAAAGAGTTACTTCATAATTTGTAAAGCATTAATATGCATTAATGAGCAGTTTATAAATACAGCTATACATGCTTTGTTCTTGTATAAATGCTTTATTCTTTATTTAGAAGCATATCTATATTTTGTTTGATAATTGTATTTTCATACTTTATTAATGATCAATTTATAATTTCTAAATGAAATATAGCATTATTTACAAACAAGTTATTTGGGATTTGTCAGTGATTCATAAGATCACTTAAGTGTAAGTAAATGCAGTAAATTCAGGTAGTTATAAAGCATTTAGTAGTGGTCAGTTAACTATTTTTGTGAGCTCATCACAAAATATAAAGCATTTATAAAGGAGATTTAAAGACTCAGTTATCTTCTAAACAGAAAAATGAAACAAACACAACACTGTGATACAGAACATAGAAATATATAACTGAACCTTTAAATCTCCTTTATAAAAGCTTTACAAGGCATAACTAGTCCTCACTTTATAAAATACTTATACTCACCACTACCAAATGCTTTATAACTACCTGAATTACAGTAGAAATACATGTTAATAAAGCATTTATTAACACACTAAGTACCTATTACAAAATGTCGGTATAATGTATGAATGTACATTTGAAATAGTTTATTAATCATTTTACTCACACTTTCTAAGTGATCTTATGAACCACTGACAACTCCTAAATAACTGGTTTGTATATAATGTTATACTTCATTTAAAAATTATAAATTGATCATTAATAAAGTATGAAAATACAACAATTAAACACATTATAGATATGCTTTTAAAGCAAGAATAAAGCTTTTATAGCTGTATTTATATACTGCTTATTAATGTCTATTAATGCTTTATAAATATTGAATTAACTGTTTACTAATGCTTAACTAATGATACATAGCGTGGGGTTATTATAAAGTGACCGTAAGTTCTTTAACTAAGCAGCAGTTAAACAGCAGCTCTACAGTTTCAGAGCCTCTCTGGGACAGCAAGCCATTCAAACAATAGAGAAGTGTGAACGACGTGTGTTAATGGGCCACTGCAGTTCCTGCTCCAGCCTACAGGAGCGCTGCTGAGAATGGGCTTAAACACACACACACTTGCAGGTCCCCACTTGGTCAAAAATGTAAAAAATTCACCAGAGCGTATTTTAGATGATTTTAACATGTTTTAAGGCATGACCAACAGGGGACTTGAAAAATGTCCCCACTTGGCTCGGCGGTCCCCTGTTGGTGAGTGTGTAACGACACCAAGGTCCCCTCTTAGATAGGTAGACAAGTACACACACACACACACACACACACACACACACACACACACACACAGTCATTTACACCATTTTAACTATATGTTTTCAACTATAGTTAAATTATTTTATAACCATTTCATTTATACATTTATAAACAATAGTATGTTTCAACCTTAGTTAAATTATTTTATAACCATTTCATTTACACCATTTTAGCTATGTTTTCAACTATAGTAAAATTATTTTATTTGATAAACATTTCATTTATACAATTATAAAGACCAGTATGTTTTTCAACTCTAGTTTCATTTGAATAATATTTTAAACGATCAACCTTAGTTCAATTATTTTATAACCATTTCATTTACACCATTTTATAACCATTTCATTTATACATTTATAAAGAATAGTATGTTTCAACCTTAGTTAAATTATTTTATAACCATTTCGTTTACATCATTTAAACTATGTTTTCAACTATAGTAAAATTATTTTATAAACATTTCATTTATACATTTATAAAGAATAGTATGTTTCAACCTTAGTTAAATTATTTTATAACCATTTCGTTTACATCATTTAAACTATGTTTTCAACTATAGTAAAATTATTTTATAAACATTTCATTTATACATTTATAAAGAATAGTATGTTTCAACCTTAGTTAAATTATTTTATAACCATTTCATTTATACATTTATAAAGAATAGTATGTTTCAACCTTAGTTAAATTATTTTATAACCATTTCATTTACATCATTTAAACTATACGTTTTCAACTGTAGTTAAATTATTTTATAAACATTTATAAAGACCAGTATGTTTTTCAACTCTGCTTTCATTTGAATAATATTTAAAACGATAGACCCTGTTTATGTAACATTGTTTCAGATATCAGAGCAGACATGGAGGGGTAGGCAAGAACCCCCGTGACACACTTGCAGAGGTAGGGGGAGCGTCAGTGACACACATGGAGAGGGACACCCGGTGACACTGACTTTTTTCCTCTCACATTACACAGGAAACCACAATGGCCTCTGGAATGCCACACTTGCAGAGGTAGGGGGAGTGTCTGTGACACTAATAGAGAGGGGAGGTGAGGGACACCCGGTGACACTGACTTTTTTTCCTCTCACATTACACAGCAAAACACAATGGCCTCTGGAATGCCAAAACAGTTGATTGATCAGATAGCTCAACACCAGAACCCTTATCAATAGAGGCCAGAGCAGAGGTAGGGGGAGCGTCTGTGACACACATACAGAGGGACAGCCTGTGACACTGACTTTTTTCCTCTCACATTACACAGCAAAACACAATGGCCTCTGGAATGCCAAAACAGTTGATTGATCAGATAGCTCAACACCACAACCCTTATCAATAGAGGCCAGATGGTCAAAACATTTCATTGATCGGATAGGCGGGGTCAACTGCTTGAACCTTAACAATAGACGCCGGATGCACAATCTCTCAAAACACATCGATTGGATGGGTGGGGTCAATAGGTCAATCCTTATCTATAGATAACGGATGCACACCAGGAAAAGGGCGGGACCGGAAAAGGTCAAAGGTCAACCGGAAGTCATCAATCATTTTGACACATGGTGTCCGGTAATAACTACTCACGATCATAGGCCCTGTCCCCAAATGGCACACTTCATATGAATTTTCGGTCTTGTGTACTTATTTCATGTGTCTGTTAAATCAATGAGACCATAGGCTGTCTCATTTTTCATTTTAGGTTTCAGAAGGTTGCTCACGCATACTTTGTGGTTGATATGTGCCCTCGATGTGCACTTTTGCAGAGGCCACACTGATGCAAGCTCTATAGCACACTTCTTTTCAACAGTCAAAGCGGGGTTAAGTTTTTGCACGTCGTGCACAATAACCCTAAAGGCACCGGGGGGGCGGTGCCACCGGCTTGGGCCCGCAATCGCTGCTCGCAGCTATATTTATTATTAGGGCCCAAGCCTTGAAAAGGCGAAGGCCCTATTGTTTTCCTTAGGATTATTTATTATTAGGGCCCAAGCCTTGAAAAGGCGAAGGCCCTATTGTTTTCCTTAGGATTATTTATTAGGGCCCAAGCCTTGAAAAGGCGAAGGCCCTATTTTTTTCCTTAGGATTATTTATTATTATTATTATTATTATTATTTTACTACCTTTTGGGCACTTTTGGGGCCCTTAACGTGCTCGAAAACTCTTGAAAGTCTGCACACGGGTCAGAACCCGCGGCCATCAGGGCCGGGCTGAAGATGGTACCCGGGCGTGGCAGGGGGGCTCGACAGCGCCCCCTGGAACGGGATTTGAAAACATGTCCGTATATCAAACACGCTTGCATGAATTAATCTGAAAATCAGTACACATATAGATCTCATCGTTTCATATATCCTTTGCACTCTTACTTTTTACGCCAGCCCAACAGGAAGTCGGCTATTATGGGTTGTTTGGAAACTCATGTTCAGGAATTTGATATACTCCTCCTAGGGAATTCACCCGATCGTCACCAAACTCGGTGTGCATGAAGTCAAGACATTGAGGATGAAAAATTGCCAGGGGATTTTTGATATCTCGAACGGTTTGGCCGTGGCGAGGAAACGAATTTATGGCGAATAATGGAAACAGGAAGTGTGTTATAACTTCTGCATACATTGACTGATCTTGATGAAACTTCAGCAGTGTGTTCGCTGTAAGAGGCCGATCACATGGATGTGACTATTGTGAGTCAAAGTTATAGCGCCACCAACTGGCAGCAGGAAGTGTGTCACTTTCAAAATGCTTTGAAATCACCCTCTTATTTTTACCCGATTTGCTTCAAACTTTATGTGTATAATGTAAACACACGGCAGATTTAGACCTGTGAAAGGATTATTGATATCTTAGATACTGTTGCCGTGGTAACGCATCAAACTTTAAGATTCTTTTTTGATGCTTTTGAGACTCTTAGCATACTTGAAATTGCATGAAACTCGATAGACACATCACATTTATTAGCCAGTAGACATGTGCAAAGTTTCAGAAACGGGCGTGGTGCCGGGGCTCAGTAGCGCCACCTTTTGACAAAAGAGGGGGAGTTAGGTCTATACTTTTATCTACAATCTTAAAACTCAGTATGTATAATGTTCATATCGAGCTGGACAACTTTCTAATTTACACTTATTAGCTCAGACCAACAGGAAGTCAGATATTTTGGTTTGAATGTGGATGTTTTGGAGAATTTTCTCTTCCTCTCTCTGACCCTACGTCTCTCCGTGTGTTTGAGGGGAGGGGGATTTGTCTGCTGAGTGAGAATGCTTTTATTTGAGTTTTTCAAGGTTTTGGGGCCCTTAACGTGCTCGAAAACTCTTGAAACTTTGCACACAGGTCAGAACCCGCGGCCATCAGGGCTGGGCCGAAGATGGTACCCGGGCGTGGCAGGGGGGCTCGACAGCGCCCCATGGAACGGGATTCGAACACTTGTCCATATATCAAACATGCTTACATGTAATAATATGAAACTCGGTACACTTATAGATCTCATCGGGCCGAACAACTTTCGTGCTCTAAGTTTTACGACAGCTCAACAGGAAGTCAGCTATTATGGGTTGTTTGGAAAATGCATGCTTTTATTTTTGATATACTTCTCCTAGAGAATTAATCCAAACACCACGAAACTCGGTCAGCGTGAAGTCAAGACATTGAGGATGTTAAATTGCGAACGGATTTCTGATATCTCGAACGGTTTGGCCGTGGCGATCAAATGAATTTATGACTAAAAAAGGACACATAAAGTGTGTTATAACTTAGTTAATTTTACCTACAGTTACAAAACTCTGCGTGTATATTGTTCTCGTCAAGCCGAACAACTTTCTAATTTATTGTCATTAGCTCAGACCAACAGAAAGTCAGATATTGTAGTTTGAATGTGGATTCTGAGAATTTTCTCTCCCTCTCTCTGACAGAGAGAATGCACCCTGCCATTCTGTATGTGTGTGTGTGTGTGTGTGTGTGTCTGTGTGAGGAGGGGGAGGGGGAAGGGGTATCCTCGGGTGATAGTTTAAACACAAAGTCATTCATGGGGCCATACTGCCCTCTTGTGTCCAAAATTGTATTTATACGCACTTTTATTCATTTATTACCTGTATTACACACACACACACAGTTCGATCGCACCCGCGCCTCTCTCTCTCTCTCTCTCACACTCACACACACACACACACACACACACACACACACACACACACACACACACACACAGTTCGATCGCTCCCGCGCCTCTCTCTCTCTCACTCACACACACAGTTTGATCGCGCCCGCGCCTCTCTCTCTCCCACACACGCACACACACACACAGTTCGATCGCGCCCGCGCCTCTCTCTCACACACACGCACACACACAGTTCGATAGCGCGCGCGCCTCTCTCTCTCTCTCTCTCTCTGTCTCTCTCTCTCTCTCTCTCTCTCTCTCTCTCTCTCTCTCTCTCTCTCTCTAATGTGCTATATTAGATCAATAATGTGCTATATTAGATCAATATGTTTTCCTTAAAAATTTTATTCTCTCTCCCACACACACACACAGTTCGATCGCGCCCCTTTCACACACACACGCACACACACAGTTCAATTGCGCCCGCTCCTCCGTCTCTCTCTCTTTAATGTGCTATATTAGATCAATGTTTTCCTTAAAAATTTTATGCACACTACATTTATTCTCATCACATTTATAAATTATTGTATAAAATAATACTACCATTAAAAAAACACATTTGATTTTCTATTTTAATCAATGTAGAATGTGTAACTTAAAAATAAACAGATTAGTGCTCTGTTTGAGGACAAGAAATTAAAACCAATGCAATATGATGAATGTCCAAAAGATGGCACTCACAGACCGTTTTTAAACGAGGTTGGATAAATATTTTTTGCTTTTAAACTGTGTGTGTGGGTGAGATTTTGGTTGGGGGACAGTTGTAGGTTACAAATAGAGTTTATAGTTTGACAAAAGCACTTTGTGTTTTATTGTGAGTGTACATACATATAAATAAACACTTTGCAGTTTGAATTTACGTCCTCGATGAACAAAATGACGGAGTATGTTTTTATGTGTAACAGTTCAATCGCACCCACAACTCAACCACACACACACACCAAACACACACACACATACACACACACACACACTCACACACATATTGGAACGTGAGTGAAGTACAAAGCCTATAATAAAGAAAAAATTAGCATCCAAATACATCACAAATGTTGAAACAGTTTGATTCTAATGAGAGAGTTACGTGAGCCCAACACCACTTACTTTGACTTTCGCTTTACATTATTTCGGTTACTTCTTGTTTATAGTTTTTTTAAATTCTTGTTCTGTTCTGAATATCATTACATTTAAACGATTGCTTGTGTAATATTTTGAGTGTATCATCAAATCAGAATAATTATCTCGGTTTCCCTAGTTATTTATTTTTATTTTTTCATTTTACTAAACGGGTAAGGCAAGTAATATTCTCTGTGTCTTTATATATGTATATCTATCTATCTATCTATCTATCTATCTATCTATATTAATTATAAATAACTTATTTTTGTATAAAATAAAAATTTCCTAATAATCCAGACCAACCAGAGCGCACTATTCCTACAACATCATCAGTGCTGAAGCGGAACTACCAGAGCCGTTCGGCAGATAGCGAGCAGATGCAGCATGTGTGTTGTATCGAGGCAGGGTCAGGCCAGGGGAATTTTCGGTCTTGTGTACTTATTTCATGTGTCTGTTAAATCAATGAGACCATTGGCTGTCTCATTTTTCATTTTAGGTTTCAGAAGTTTGCTCACGCATACTTTGTGGTTGATATGTGCCCTCGATGTGCACTTTTGCAGAGGCCACACTGATGCAAGCTCTACAGCACACTTCTTTTCAACAGTCAAAGCGGGGTTAAGTTTTTGCACGTCGTGCACAATAACCCTAAAGGCACCGGGGTGGCGGTGCCACCGGCTTGGGCCCGCAATCGCTGCTCGCAGCTATATTTATTATTATTATTATTATTATTTTACTACCTTTTGGGCACTTTTGGGGCCCTTAACGTGCTCGAAAACTCTTGAAAGTTTGCACACGGGTCAGAACCCGCGGCCATCAGGGCCGGGCTGAAGATGGTACCCGGGCGTGGCAGGGGGGCTCGACAGCGCCCCCTGGAACGGGATTTGAAAACATGTCCGTATATCAAACACGCTTGCATGAATTAATCTGAAAATCAGTACACATATAGATCTCATCGTTTCATATATCCTTTGCACTCTTACTTTTTACGCCAGCCCAACAGGAAGTCGGCTATTATGGGTTGATTGGAAACTCATGTTCAGGAATTTGATATACTCCTCCTAGGGAATTCACCCGATCGTCACCAAACTCGGTGTGCATGAAGTCAAGACATTGAGGATGAAAAATTGCCAGGGGATTTTTGATATCTCGAACGGTTTGGCCGTGGCGAGGAAACGAAATTATGGCGAATAATGGAAACAGGAAGTGTGTTATAACTTTTGCATACATTGACTGATCTTGATGAAACTTCAGCAGTGTGTTCGCTGTAAGAGGCCGATCACATGGATGTGACTATTGTGAGTCAAAGTTAGAGCGCCACCAACTGGCAGCAGGAAGTGTGTCACTTTCAAAATGCTTTGAAATCACCCTCTTATTTTTACCCGATTTGCTTCAAACTGTATGTGTATAATGTAAACACACGGCAGATTTAGACCTGTGAAAGGATTATTGATATCTTAGATACTGTTGCCGTGGTAACGCATCAAACTTTAAGATTCTTTTTTGATGCTTTTGAGACTCTTAGCATACTTGTAATTGCATGAAACTCGATAGACACATCACATTTATTAGCCAGTAGACATGTGCAAAGTTTCAGAAACGGAAGTGGTGCCGGGGCTCAGTAGCGCCACCTTTTGACAAAAGAGGGGGAGTTAGGTCTATACTTTTATCTACAATCTTAAAACTCAGTATGTATAATGTTCATATCGAGTTGGACAACTTTCTAATTTACACTTATTAGCTCAGACCAACAGGAAGTCAGATATTTTGGTTTGAATGTGGATGTTTTGGAGAATTTTCTCTTCCACTCTCTCTGACCCTACGTCTCTCTGTGTGTTTGAGGGGAGGGGGGTTTGTCTGCTGAGTGAGAATGCTTTTATTTTAGTTTTTCAAGGTTTTGGGGCCCTTAACGTGCTCGAAAACTCTTGAAACTTTGCACACGGGTCAGAACCCGCGGCCATCAGGGCCGGGCTGAAGCTGGTACCCGGGCGTGGCAGGGGGGCTCGACAGCGCCCCCTGGAACGGGATTCGAACACTTGTCCATATATCAAACATGCTTGCTTGTAATAATATGAAACTCGGTACACTTATAGATCTCATCGGGCCGAACAACTTTCGTGCTCTAAGTTTTACGACAGCTCAACAGGAAGTCAGCTATTATGGGTTGTTTGGAAAATGCATGCTTTTATTTTTGATATACTTCTCCTAGAGAATTAATCCAAACACCACAAAACTCGGTTAGCGTGAAGTCAAGACATTGAGGATGCTAAATTGCGAACGGATTTTTGATATCTCGAACGGTTTGGCCGTGGCGAGGAAATGAATTTATGACTAAAAAAGGACACATAAAGTGTGTTATAACTTAGTTAATTTTACCTACAGTTACAAAACTCTGCGTGTATATTGTTCTCGTCAAGCCGAACAACTTTCTAATTTATTGTCATTAGCTCAGACCAACAGAAAGTCAGATATTGTAGTTTGAATGTGGATTCTGAGAATTTTCTCTCCCTCTCCCCCTCTGACAGAGAGAATGCACCCTGCCATTCTGTATGTGTGTGTGTGTGTGTGTGTGTCTGTGTGAGGAGGGGGAGGGGAGGGGGTCTCTTCGGGTGATAGTTTAAACACAACTTCATACATAGGGCCATACTGCCCTCTTGTGTCCAAAGTTGTATTTATACGCACTTTTCTTTATTACATGTATTACGCACACACACACACAGTTCTATCGCGCCCGCGGTTCTCTCTCTCTCTCTCTCTCTCTCTCTCTCTCTCTCTCTCTCTCTCTCTCTCTCTCTCTCTCACACACACACACACACACACACACACACACACACACACACACACACACACACACACACAGTTCGTTCGCTCCCGCGTCTCTCTCTCTGTCTCACGCACACACACAGTTTGATCGCGCCCGCGCCTCTCTCTCTCCCACACACGCACACACACACACAGTTCGATCGCGCCCGCGCCTCTCTCTCTCACACACACACATGCACACACACACACAGTTCGATCGCGCCCGCGCCCCTCTCTCTCTCTCTCTCTCTCTCTCTCTCTAATGTGCTATATTAGATCAATATGTTTTCCTTAAAAATTTTATTCTCTCTCCCACACACACACACAGTTCGATCGCGCCCCTCTCTCACACACACGCACACACACGCACACACACACACACACACAGTTCGATCGCGCCCGCGCCTCCGTCTCTCTCTCTCTAATGTGCTATATTAGATCAATGTTTTCCTTAAAAATTTCATGCACACTACATTTATTCTCATCAGATTTATAAATTATTGTATAAAATAATACTACCGTTAAAAAAAACACATTTGATTTTCTATTTTAATCAATGTAGAATGTGTAACTTAAAAATAAATAGATTAGTGCTCTGTTTGAGGACAAGAAATTAAAACCAATGCAATATGATGAATGTCCAAAAGATGGCACTCACAGACTGTTTTTAAACGAGGTTGGATAAATATTTTTTGCTTTTAAACTGTGTGTGTGGGTGTTGGTGTGTGTGGGTGAGATTTTGGTTGGGGGACAGTTGTAGGTTACAGTTTGAGTTTATAGTTTGACAAAAGCACTTTGTGTTTTATTGTGAGTGTACATACATATAAATAAACACTTTGCAGTTTGAATTTACGTCCTCGATGAACAAAATGACGGAGTATGTTTTTGTGTGTAACAGTTCAATCGCACCCACACCTCAACCACACACACACACCAAACACACACACACACACACACACACACATACACACACACACACTCACACACATATTGGAACGTGAGTGAAGTACAAAGCCTATAATAAAGAAAAAATTAGCATCCAAAATACATCACAAATGTTGAAACAGTTTGATTCTAATGAGAGAGTTACGTGAGCCCAACAGCACTTACTTTCACTTTCGCTTTACATTATTTCGGTTACTTCTTGTTTATAGTTTTTTAAAATTCTTGTTCTGTTCTGAATATCATTACATTTAAACGATTGCTTGTGTAATATTTTGAGTGTATCATCAAATCAGAATAATTATCTCGGTTTCCCTAGTTATTTATTTTTATTTTTTCATTTTACTAAAGACGTAAGGCAAGTAATATTCTCTGTGTCTTTATATATGTATATCTATCTATCTATCTATCTATCTATCTATCTAACTATATATCTGAATTATAAATAACTTATTTCTGTATAAAATAAAAATTCCCGAATAATCCAGACCAACCAGAGCGCACTATTCCTACAACATCATCAGTGCTGAAGCGGAACTAACAGAGCCGTTCGGCAGATAGCGAGCAGATGCAGCATGTGTGTTGTATCGAGGCAGGGTCAGGCCAGGGGAATCCATTTGCAGCTTTTTATTAAGAATGGTCAAGACAGGCAGGGAGAACAATGGCAAACAGGGCAGAACAGAAAAGGCAGAGACAAACCAGGTTGACAGGCAAAGGACAAAGACCTCCAGATAAATACTGGGCTCTTGGATTAACAAATCTAAGTTCTGCAAAACATATTGACCTGAAAATTTTTCTAAATTTAAATGATCTCATATATGTGGCTATTGTGGTTCACGATCATAAGCCCTGTCCCAATTGGCACACGTCATAGAGATGAAGGGCCAAAGCTGGCGTTAGGTAAAGGCACCGGGGTGGCGGTGCCACCGGCTTGGGCCCGCAATCGCTGCTCGCAGCTATATTTATTATTATTATTATTATTATTATTATTATTATTTTACTACCTTTTGGGCACTTTTGGGGCCCTTAACGTGCTCGAAAACTCTTGAAACTTTGCACATGGGTCAGAACCCGCGGCCATCAGGGCCGGGCTGAAGATGGTACCCGGGCGTGGCAGGGGGGCTCGACAGCGCCCCCTGGAACGGGATTTGAAACCATGTCTGTATATCAAACACGCTTGCATGAATTAATCTGAAAATCAGTACACATATAGATCTCATCGTTTCATATATCCTTTACACTCTTACTTTTTACGCCAGCCCGACAGGAAGTCGGCTATTATGGGTTGTTTGGAAACTCATGTTCAGGAATTTGATATACTCCTCCTAGGGAATTCACCCGATCGTCACCAAACTCGGTGTGCATGAAGTCAAGACATTGAGGATGAAAAATTGCCAGGGGATTTTTGATATCTCGAACGGTTTGGCCGTGGCGAGGAAACGAAATTATGGCGAATAATGGAAACAGGAAGTGTGTTATAACTTCTGCATACATTGACTGATCTTGATGAAACGTCAGCAGTGTGTTCGCTGTAAGAGGCCGATCACATGGATGTGACTATTGTGAGTCAAAGTTATAGCGCCACCAACTGGCAGCAGGAAGTGTGTCACTTTCAAAATGCTTTGAAATCACCCTCTTATTTTTACCCGATTTGCTTCAAACTTTATGTGTATAATGTAAACACACGGCAGATTTAGACCTGTGAAAGGATTATTGATATCTTAGATACTGTTGCCGTGGTAACGCATCAAACTTTAAGATTCTTTTTTGATGCTTTTGAGACTCTTAGCATACTTGAAATTGCATGAAACTCGATAGACACATCACATTTATTAGCCAGTAGACATGTGCAAAGTTTCAGAAACGGGCGTGGTGCCGGGGCTCAGTAGCGCCACCTTTTGACAAAAGAGGGGGAATTAGGTCTATACTTTTATCTACAATCTTAAAACTCAGTATGTATAATGTTCATATCGAGCTGGACAACTTTCTAATTTACACTTATTAGCTCAGACCAACAGGAAGTCAGATATTTTGGTTTGAATGTGGATGTTTTGGAGAATTTTCTCTTCCTCTCTCTCTGACCCTACGTCTCTCTGTGTGTTTGAGGGGAGGGGGGTTTGTCTGCTGAGTGAGAATGCTTTTATTTTAGTTTTTCAAGGTTTTGGGGCCCTTAACGTGCTCGAAAACTCTTGAAACTTTGCACACGGGTCAGAACCCGCGGCCATCAGGGCCGGGCTGAAGCTGGTACCCGGGCGTGGCAGGGGGACTCGACAGCGCCCCCTGGAACAGGATTCGAACACTTGTCCATATATCAAACATGCTTGCTTGTAATAATATGAAACTCGGTACACTTATAGATCTCATCGGGCCGAACAACTTTCGTGCTCTAAGTTTTACGACAGCTCAACAGGAAGTCAGCTATTATGGGTTGTTTGGAAAATGCATGCTTTTATTTTTGATATACTTCTCCTAGAGAATTAATCCAAACACCACGAAACTCGGTCAGCGTGAAGTCAAGACATTGAGGATGCTAAATTGCGAACGGATTTTTGATATCTCGAACGGTTTGGCCGTGGCGAGGAAATGAATTTATGACTAAAAAAGGACACATAAAGTGTGTTATAACTTAGTTAATTTTATCTACAGTTACAAAACTCTGCGTGTATATTGTTCTCGTCAAGCCGAACAACTTTCTAATTTATTGTCATTAGCTCAGACAAACAGAAAGTCAGATATTGTAGTTTGAATGTGGATTCTGAGAATTTTCTCTCCCTCTCTCTGACAGAGAGAATGCACCCTGGCATTCTGTATGTGTGTGTGTGTGTGTGTGTCTGTGTGAGGAGGGGGAGGGGGAAGGGGTATCCTCGGGTGATAGTTTAAACACAAAGTCATTCATGGGGCCATACTGCCCTCTTGTGTCCAAAATTGTATTTATACGCACTTTTATTCATTTATTACCTGTATTACACACACACACACACACACAGTTCGATCGCACCCGCGCCTCTCTCTCTCTCTCTCTCTCTCTCTCTCTCTCTCTCACACACACACACACACACACACACACACACACACACACACACACACACACACACACACACACACACAGTTCGATCGCTCCCGCGCCTCTCTCTGTGTCTCACGCACACACACAGTTTGATCGCGCCCGCGCCTCTCTCTCTCTCCCACACACGCACACACACACACAGTTCGATCGCGCCCGCGCCTCTCTCTCACACACACACACACGCACACACACACACACAGTTCGATCGCGCCCGCGCCTCTCTCTCTCTCTCTCTCTCTCTCTCTCTCTCTCTCTCTAATGTGCTATATTAGATCAATAATGTGCTATATTAGATCAATATGTTTTCCTTAAAAATTTTATTCTCTCTCCCACACACACACACAGTTCGATCGCGCCCCTTTCACACACACACACACACACACACACACACAGTTCGATCGCGCCCGCTCCTCCGTCTCTCTCTCTTTAATGTGCTATATTAGATCAATGTTTTCCTTAAAAATTTTATGCACACTACATTTATTCTCATCACATTTATAAATTATTGTATAAAATAATACTACCATTAAAAAAAACACATTTGATTTTCTATTTTAATCAATGTAGAATGTGTAACTTAAAAATAAACAGATTAGTGCTCTGTTTGAGGACAAGAAATTAAAACCAATGCAATATGATGAATGTCCAAAAGATGGCACTCACAGACTGTTTTTAAACGAGGTTGGATAAATATTTTTTGCTTTTAAACTGTGTGTGTGGGTGTTGGTGTGTGTGGGTGAGATTTTGGTTGGGGGACAGTTGTAGGTTACAGTTTGAGTTTATAGTTTGACAAAAGCACTTTGTGTTTTATTGTGAGTGTACATACATATAAATAAACACTTTGCAGTTTGAATTTACGTCCTCGATGAACAAAATGACGGAGTATGTTTTTGTGTAACAGTTCAATCGCACCCACACCTCAACCACACACACACACCAAACACACACACATACACACACACACACACTCACACACATATTGGAACGTGAGTGAAGTACAAAGCCTATAATAAAGAAAAAATTAGCATCCAAATACATCACAAATGTTGAAACAGTTTGATTCTAATGAGAGAGTTACGTGAGCCCAACACCACTTACTTTCACTTTCGCTTTACATTATTTCGGTTACTTCTTGTTTATAGTTTTTTAAAATTCTTGTTCTGTTCTGAATATCATTACATTTAAACGATTGCTTGTGTAATATTTTGAGTGTATCATCAAATCAGAATAATTATCTCGGTTTCCCTAGTTATTTATTTTTATTTTTTCATTTTACTAAACAGGTAAGGCAAGTAATATTCTCTGTGTCTTTATATATGTATATCTATCTATCTATCTATCTATCTATATATATATATATATATATATATATATATATATATATGAATTATAAATAACTTATTTCTGTATAAAATAAAAATTCCCGAATAATCCAGACCAATCAGAGCGCACTATTCCTGCAACATCATCAGTGCTGAAGCGGAACTACCAGAGCCGTTCGGCAGATAGCGAGCAGATGCAGCATGTGTGTTGTATCGAGGCAGGGTCAGGCCAGGGGAATCCATTTGCAGCTTTTTATTAAGAATGGTCAAGACAGGCAGGGTGAACTATGGCAAACAGGGCAGAACAGAAAAAGCAGAGACAAACTTGGTTGACAGGCAAAGGACAAAGACCTCCAGATAAATACTGGGCTTCTGGATTTACACATTTAAGTGCTGCAAAACATATTGACCTAAAAATTATTCTAATTTTAAATGATCTCATATATGTGGCTATTGTGGTTCACGATCATAGGCCCTGTCCCTAAATGGCACACTTCATATGAATTTTCGGTCTTGTGTACTTATTTCATGTGTCTGTTAAATCAATGAGACCATAAGCTGTCTCATTTTTCAATTTGGGTTTCATAAGGTTGCTCACGCATACTTTGTGGTTTATATGTGCCCTGGATACGCACTTTTGCAGAGGCCACACTGAAACGAGCTCTACAGCACACTTCTTTTCAACAGTCAAAGCGGGGTTACGTTTTTGTACGTCGTGCACAATAACCCTAAAGGCACCGGGGCGGCGGTGCCACCGGCTTGGGCCCGCAATCGCTGCTCGCAGCTATATTTTATTATTATTATTCTTATTATTATTTTACTACCTTTTGGGCACTTTTGGGGCCCTTAACGTGCTCGAAAACTCTTGAAACTTTGCACACGGGTCAGAACCCGCGGCCATCAGGGCCGGGCTGAAGATGGTACCCGGGCGTGGCAGGGGGGCTCGACAGCGCCCCCTGGAACGGGATTTGAAAACATGTCCGTATATCAAACACGCTTGCATGAATTAATCTGAAAATCGGTATACATATAGATCTCATCGTTTCATATATCCTTCGCACTCTTACTTTTTACGCCACCCCAACAGGAAGTCGGCTATTATGGGTTGTTTGGAAACTCATGTTCAGGAATTTGATATACTCCTCCTAGGGAATTCACCCGATCGTCACCAAACTCGGTGTGCATGAAGTCAAGACATTGAGGATGAAAAATTGCCAGGGGATTTTTGATATCTCGAACGGTTTGGCCGTGGCGAGGAAACGAAATTATGGCGAATAATGGAAACAGGAAGTGTGTTATAACTTCTGCATACATTGACTGATCTTGATGAAACTTCAGCAGTGTGTTCGCTGTAAGAGGCCGATCACATGGATGTGACTATTGTGAGTCAAAGTTATAGCGCCACCAACTGGCAGCAGGAAGTGTGTCACTTTCAAAATGCTTTGAAATCACCCTCTTATTTTTATCCGATTTGCTTCAAACTTTATGTGTATAATGTAAACACACTGCAGATTTAGACCTGTGAAAGGATTATTGATATCTTAGATACTGTTGCCGTGGTAACGCATCAAACTTTAAGATTCTTTTTTGATGCTTTTGAGACTCTTAGCATACTTGAAATTGCATGAAACTCGACAGACACATCACATTTATTAGCCAGTAGACATGTGCAAAGTTTCAGAAACGGGCGTGGTGCCGGGGCTCAGTAGCGCCACCTTTTGACAAAAGAGGGGGAGTTAGGTCTATACTTTTATCTACAATCTTAAAACTCAGTATGTATAATGTTCATATCGAGCTGGACAACTTTCTAATTTACACTTATTAGCTCAGACCAACAGGAAGTCAGATATTTTGGTTTGAATGTGGATGTTTTGGAGAATTTTCTCTTCCTCTCTCTCTTACCCTACGTCTCTCCGTGTGTTTGAGGGGAGGGGGGTTTGTCTGCTGAGTGAGAATGCTTTTATTTGAGTTTTTCAAGGTTTTGGGGCCCTTAACGTGCTCGAAAACTCTTGAAACTTTGCACACGGGTCAGAACCCGCGGCCATCAGGGCCGGGCTGAAGATGGTACCCGGGCGTGGCAGGGGGGCTCGACAGCGCCCCCTTGAACGGGATTCGAACACTTGTCCATATATCAAACATGCTTGCTTGTAATAATATGAAACTCGGTACACTTATAGATCTCATCGGGCCGAACAACTTTCGTGCTCTAAGTTTTATGACAGCTCAACAGGAAGTCAGCTATTATGGGTTGTTTGGAAAATGCATGCTTTTATTTTTGATATACTTCTCCTAGAGAATTAATCCAAACACCACGAAACTCGGTTAGCGTGAAGTCAAGACATTGAGGATGCTAAATTGCGAACGGATTTTTGATATCTCGAACGGTTTGGCCGTGGCGAGGAAATGAATTTATGACTAAAAAAGGACACATAAAGTGTGTTATAACTTAGTTAATTTTACCTACAGTTACAAAACTCTGCGTGTATATTGTTCTCGTCAAGCCGAACAACTTTCTAATTTATTGTCATTAGCTCAGACCAACAGAAAGTCAGATATTGTAGTTTGAATATGGATTCTGAGAATTTTCTCTCCCTCTCTCTGACAGAGAGAATGCACCCTGGCATTCTGTATGTGTGTGTGTGTGTCTGTGTGAGGAGGGGGAGGGGGTATCTTCGGGTGATAGTTTAAACACAAAGTCATTCATGGGGCCATACTGCCCTCTTGTGTCCAAAATTGTATTTATACGCACTTTTATTCATTTATTACCTGTATTACACACACACACAGTTCGATCGCACCCGCGCCTCTCTCTCTCTCTCTCTCTCTCTCTCTCTCTCTCTCTCTCTCACACACACACACACACACACACACACAGACACACACACAGTTCGATCGCTCCCGCGCCTCTCTCTCTGTCTCACGCACACACACAGTTTGATCGCGCCCGCGCCTCTCTCTCTCACACGCGCACACACACACAGTTCGATCGCGCCCGCGCCTCTCTCTCTCTCTCTCTCTCTTTCTCTCTCTCTCTAATGTGCTATATTAGATCAATATGTTTTCCGTAATTTTATTCTCTCCCCCCCACACACACACACAGTTCGATCGCGCCCCTTTCACACACACACACACACACACACACACACAGTTCGATCACGCCCGCGCCTCCGTCTCTCTCTCTCTAATGTGCTATATTAGATCAATGTTTTCCTTAAAAATTGTATGCACACTACGTTTATTCTCATCAGATTTATAAATTATTGTATAAAATAATACTACCATTAAAAAAACACATTTGATTTTCTATTTTAATCAATGTAGAATGTGTAACTTAAAAATAAACAGATAAGTGCTCTGTTTGAGGACAAGAAATTAAAACCAATGCAATATGATGAATGTCCAAAAGATGGCAGTCACAGACTGTTTTTAAACGAGGTTGGATAAATATTTTTTGCTTTTAAACTGTGTGTGTGGGTGTTGGTGTGTGTGGGTGAGATTTTGGTTGGGGGACAGTTGTAGGTTACAGTTTGAGTTTATAGTTTGACAAAAGCACTTTGTGTTTTATTGTGAGTGTACATAAATATAAGTAAACACTTTGCAGTTTGAATTTACGTCCTCGATGAACAAAATGACGGAGTATGTTTTTGTGTAACAGTTCAATCGCACCCACACCTCACCCACACACACACACCAAACACACACATACACACACACACACACACACACACACACACACACACACACACACACACACACACACACACACACACATATTGGAAAGTGAGTGAAGTACAAAGCCTATAATAAAGAATAGTTTAGCATCCAAATATATCACAAATGTTGAAACAGTTTGATTCTAATGAGAGAGTTACGTGAGACCAACACCACTTACTTTCACTTTCGCTTTACATTATTTCGGTTACTTCTTGTTTATAGTTTTTTAAAATTCTTGTTCTGTTCTGAATATCATTAAATTTAAACAATTGCTTGTGTAATATTTTGAGTGTATCATCAAATCAGAATAATTATCTCGGTTTCCCTAGTTATTTATTTTTATTTTTTTCATTTTACTAAACAGGTAAGGCAAGTAATATTCTCTGTGTCTTTATATATGTATATCTATCTATCTATCTATCTATCTATATATATGAATTATAAATAACTTATTTCTGTATAAACTAAAAATTTCCTAATAATCCAGACCAACCAGAGCACACTATTCCTACAACATCATCAGTGCTGAAGCGGAACTACCAGAGCCGTTCGGCAGATAGCGAGCAGATGCAGCATGTGTGTTGTATCGAGGCAGGGTCAGGCCAGGGGAATCCATTTGCAGCTTTTTATTAAGAATGGTCAAGACAGGCAGGGAGAACAATGGCAAACAGGGCAGAACAGAAAAGGCAGAGACAAACCAGGTTGACAGGCAAAGGACAAAGACCTCCAGATAAATACTGGGCTTCTGGATTTACACATTTAAGTGCTGCAAAACATATTGACCTAAAAATTATTCTAAATTTAAATGATTTCATATATGTGGCTATTGTGGTTCACGATCATAGGCCCTGTCCCCAAATGGCACACTTCATATGAATTTTCGGTCTTGTGTACTTATTTCATGTGTCTGTTAAATCCATGAGACCGTAGGCTGTCTCATTTTTCAATTTAGGTTTCAGAAGGTTGCTCACGCATACTTTGTGGTTTATATATGCCCTGGATGTGCACTTTTGCAGAGGCCACACTGATGCGAGCTCTACAGCACACTTCTTTTCAACAGTCAAAGCGGGGTTACGTTTTTGCACGTCGTGCACAATAACCCTAAAGGCACCGGGGCGGCGGTGCCACCGGCTTGGGCCCGCAATCGCTGCTCGCAGCTATATTTATTATTATTTTACTACCTTTTGGGCACTTTTGGGGCCCTTAACGTGCTCGAAACTCTTGAAACTTTGCACACAGGTCAGAACCCGCAGCCATCAGGGCCGGGCTGAAGATGGTACCCGGGTGTGGCAGGGGGGCTCGACAGCGCCCCCTGGAACTTGATTCGAAAACATGTCCATATATCAAACACGCTTTCATTAATTAATATGAAAATCGGTACACATATAGATCTCATCGTTTCATATATCCTTCGTACTCTTACTTTTTAGGCCAGCCCAACAGGAAGTCGGCTATTATGGGTTGTTTGGAAACTCGTGCTCAGGAATTTGAAACACTTCTCCTAGGGGATTCACCCGATCGTCACCAAACTCGGTGTGCATGAAGTCAAGACATTGAGGATGAAAAATTGCCAGGGGATTTTTGATATCTCGAACGGTTTGGCCGTGGTGAGGAAACAAATTTATGGCGAATAATGGAAACAAGAAGTGTGTTATAACTTCTGCATACATTGACTGATCTTGATGAAACTTCAACAGTGTGTTCGCTGTAAGAGGCCGATCACATGGATGTGACTATTGTGAGTCAAAGTTATAGCGCCACCAACTGGCATTAGGAAGTGTGTCACTTTCAAAATGCTTTGAAATCACCCTCTTATTTTTACCCGATTTGCTTCAAACTTGATGTGTATAATGTAGACACATGGCAGATTTAGACCTGTGAAAGGATTATTGATATCTTAGATACTGTTGCCGTGGTAACGCATCAAACTTTAAGATTCTTTTTGATGCTTTTGAGACTCTTACCATACTTGAAAGTGCATGAAACTCGACAGACATATCACATTTATTAGCCAGTAGACATGTGCAAAGTTTCAGAAACGGGCGTGGTGCCGGGGCTCAGTAGCGCCACCTTTTGACAAAAGAGGGGGATTTAGGTCTATACTTTTATCTACAATCTTAAAACTCAGTATGTAAAATGTTCATATCAAGCTGGACAACTTTCTAATTTAAAGTCATTAGCTCAGACCAACAGGAAGTCAGATATTTTGGTTTGAATGTGGATGATTTGGAGAATTTTCTCTTCCTCTCTCTCTGACCCTACGTCTCTCCGTGTGTTTGAGGGGAGGGGGGTTTGTCTGCTGAGTGAGAATGCTTTTATTTTAGTTTTTCAAGGTTTTGGGGCCCTTAACGTGCTCGAAAACTCTTGAAACTTTGCACACAGGTCAGAACCCGCGGCCATCAGGGCCGGGCCGAAGATGGTACCCGGGCGTGGCAGGGGGGCTCGACAGCGCCCCCTGGAACGGGATTCGAACACTTGTCCATATATCAAACATGCTTGCATGTAATAATATGAAACTCGGTACACTTATAGATCTCATCGGGCCGAACAACTTTCGTGCTCTAAGTTTTACGACAGCTCAACAGGAAGTCAGCTATTATGGGTTGTTTGGAAAATGCATGCTTTTATTTTTGATATACGTCTCCTAGAGAATTAATCCAAACACCACGAAACTCGGTCAGCGTGAAGTCAAGACATTGAGGATGCTAAATTGCGAACGGATTTTTGATATCTCGAACGGTTTGGCCCTGGCGAGGAAATGAATTTATGACTAAAAAAGGACACATAAAGTGTGTTATAACTTAGTTAATTTTACCTACAGTTACAAAACTCTGCGTGTATATTGTTCTCGTCAAGCCGAACAACTTTCTAATTTATTGTCATTAGCTC
>CM060633.1:13485827-13493327 GCA_030578275.1 Meda fulgida
GAATGGTCAAGACAGGCAGGGTGAACAATGGCAAACAGGGCAGAACAGAAAAGGCAGAGACAAACCAGGTTGACAGGCAAAGGACAAAGACCTCCAGATAAATACTGGGCTTCTGGATTTACACATTTAAGTGCTGCAAAACATATTGACCTAAAAATTATTCTAAATTTAAATGATCTCATATATGTGGCTATTGTGGTTCACGATCATAGGCCCTGTCCCCAAATGGCACACTTCATATGAATTTTCGGTCTTGTGTACTTATTTCATGTGTCTGTTAAATCCATGAAACCATAGGCTGTCTCATTTTTCATTTTAGGTTTCAGAAGGTTGCTCACGCATACTTTGTGGTTGATATTGTAACGTAAGAACTACGGAAGCAATTGCAAGTAACAATATTTATTGCAAAACTCAGAACTTAGTCCACAGACAGGCAAGGTAGAGAACTCAGTACACGATCCACAGACAGGCAGATAAGTGGCGCAGGGACTCGATGGTCAGACGGATACAGTGCAGGTGAAGTGAGGTGACGATCAACAAGACGAATCCAGAACATCCACAGGGAACAGACAGGAACAATGAAGGATACTGGAACGTAGCAGGAACAAACACCGGACATCACAAACAACGATCTGACAATGGAGATGAGAAATGGGTGAGATCAAATAGACCGGGATGATAGACTGCAGCTGGTGATGAGTGATACTGAATGAGCTCTGATGAGCAGCCACGCCCCTCTAATCAGCACATACACACATGAAACAACAGAAACACGAGACATGAATGAGACATAGGATTTACCCACCGTGACAGTACCCCCTTCCCTAGGAACGCCTCCTGGCGTTCCCCGACTCCCTTACCTGTCGATTGTAATCATCGATAAGGGAGTGATCCAGAATGTCTCTAGCTGGCACCCAACTTCTCTCCTCCGGACCGTAACCTTCCCAGTCCACCAAGTACTGTAATCCGCGTCCCCGCCGTCTCGAGTCCAGAATACGATTAACCGAATATGTGGATTCCCCATCTACGAGGCGCGGCGGGGGGGGGACCAGGACTGGCGGATTAATGCGAGCATAAAAGACGGGCTTTATTTTAGAAACATGAAAGACGGGATGGATTCTCCTGTACACTGGAGAAAGATTCAGGCGGACTGTCACCGGGCTAATGATTTTGGTGACAGAAAACGGGCCAATGAATTTAGGTGCAAGTTTATTCGAAACGGAACGGAGAGGAATATCCTTGGTAGAAAGCCACACTTTAGAACCGACGACGTATACGGGAGGCTTCCGCCGGTGGCGATCGGCTTTGGCCTTGGTGCGCGCCCCCACTTGGAGTAGAGTCTCACGGGCTCTCGTCCAAGTGCGATGACACCTCTGGACGAAGGCGTGGGCGGAGGGGACCGCGACTTCGGATTCCAGACTAGGAAAAATTGGTGGCTGGTAACCTACACTACACTCAAATGGTGATAGGCCCGTGGATGACACTGGCAACGTATTGTGGGCGTACTCCACCATAGAAAGTTGCTGACTCCACGAGGAAGGATTCTTGGACACTAAACATCGCAACGTTCGTTCCAAATCCTGGTTGGCTCGCTCAGTTTGACCATTGCTCTGGGGATGGAACCCAGAGGACAGACTCACAGTCGCCCCCAGAAGTTTACAAAAGTCTCTCCAAAATTTGGATACAAATTGGGGTCCTCTGTCAGAAACCACGTCTGTCGGGAGGCCATGAATCCGAAAGACGTGATCAATGACAATGACCGCTGTCTCCTTGGCTGAGGGTAATTTGGGCAAGGGAATGAAATGGGCCGCCTTCGAGAACCGGTCCACCACGGTCAAAACTACCGTGTGACCCTGGGAGGGTGGGAGGGCGGTAATAAAATCTAGTGCGATATGGGACCAGGGTCTCGAAGGCACCGGCAGCGGTTGGAGTAACCCGTCCGGAGATCGATTGGAAGTTTTACCTGTGGCACAAACTGAGCAAGCCAATACAAAACTGCGAACATCACAAGCCATGAGAGGCCACCAGAATCGTTGCTTGACTAAAAACATAGTACGATTGACTCCTGGGTGACAAGCCACATTGGAACAGTGACCCCACTGAATAACGCTGGACCGTAAACTCTCCGGCACAAACAACCGGTTCGGTGGGCAACGAGTCGGAGGCGTTACCCCTTCTAAGGCCTTCTTGACCTTCGATTCGACCTCCCATGTGAGTGTAGAGATGAATAGATTCTCAGGTAAAATGCACTCGGGAGTAGACGGGCGATCGGAACGGTCAAAAATGCGCGATAAAGAATCGGGTTTGATGTTTTTGGAACCCGGGCGGTACGAGAGAGTAAAGTCAAAACGTCCGAAAAAAAGAGCCCACCGAGCCTGCCTGGAATTGAGTCTTTTAGCCGTACGAATGTATTCCAAATTCTTGTGATCGGTCCAGACGATAAAAGGTACCCCCGACCCTTCTAACCAGTGACGCCACTCTTCCAATGCTAACTTGACTGCCAACAACTCTCTGTTGCCAATGTCATAATTGCTTTCGGCAGGGGACAAACGATGGGAAAAAAACGCGCAAGGGTGCATCTTGTCGTCTGAAGGAGAGCGCTGGGATAACACTGCACCTACCCCCACCTCTGACGCATCGACCTCCACCACGAACTGACGTGATGGATCAGGGGTTATCAGGATGGGAGCTGAAACGAAGCAGCTCTTCAGTTTGGCAAACGCAGCTTCTGCTGCGTCTGACCACCTGAACGTCGTTCTGGGGGAGGTCAAGGCAGTCAGAGGCGCGGCTAGTCGGCTGAAATTGCGAATAAAACGCCGGTAAAAATTGGCGAACCCCAGAAACCTCAGTAGGGCCTTACGGGAATCAGGACTTGGCCAATTTACCACAGCCTTAACCTTGTCAGGATCCATGCGCATTCCCTCAACCGAGATGATGTGACCTAGGAAAGGAACAGACTGTGCATGAAACACGCATTTCTCCGCCTTGACAAAAAGCCCATTCTCTAACAACCTCTGAAGCACCTGTCGTACGTGTTGCACATGTTCCTGGAGAGACGATGAAAAAATCTATATATCATCCAGGTAGACATATATGAATTGATCGATCATGTCTCGCAACACGTCGTTGACAAGTGCTTGGAAGACCGCTGGGCTATTGGACAAGCCGAAAGGCATGACCAAATATTCAAAGTGCCCCCTAGGGGTGTTAAATGCGGTCTTCCATTCATCCCCCTCCCTAATGCGGACCAAATGATAAGCATTTCTTAAATCCAATTTCGTGAAGACGGATGCTCCTTGCAACCTCTCGAAAGCTGAAGACATCAATGGCAAAGGATATGTATTCTTTACCGTGATCCTGTTCAGCCCCCGGTAATCAATACAAGGTCGCAACGATCCATCCTTCTTCCCCACAAAAAAGAACCCCGCCCCCGCAGGAGAAGAGGAAGGGCGGATGAACCCTGTTGCTAGAGAATCAGAAATGTATTTCTCCATGACCTCTCTCTCTGGGACAGAGAGTGAATATAATTTGCCCTTAGGCGGAGACGTACCTGGCAATAATTTTATAGCACAGTCATAGGGACGATGTGGAGGGAGAGAATCAGCCCGAGACTTACTGAACACCTCCTTCAGATCCTGATACTCCGTGGGCACGTTAGATAAATCCACTGTCTCCTCCTGTAACACATGAACAGAAACAGACGGACAAGCAGAGACAAGACAGGACTTATGACAAAAGCTGCTCCAAGCCGCTACAGATCTGAGTTGCCAGTCTATTCTGGGATTGTGCCGAGTGAGCCATGGGTGACCAAGAACAATGGGTGCAAGCTGAGTGTCCAGGATGTAGAATGAGATGGTTTCTGAGTGATTGCCTGATGTGGTGAGGATGAAATCTTCGGTAACTAGAGATATGGTGGGGAGTTTCTGACCGTTGAGGGCGTGCACTGCAATCTGATGGGTGAGTGGTTTGAGGGGAACTTGGTGCTTGAGTGCAAAGTTGTGATCCATGAAGTTACCCTCGGCGCCCGAGTCCAGAAGTGCATGACAATCGTGACGGCAGTTGGACCATCGGAGTCTAACCGGAAGGAGAGTCGATGTCGATGAGGTCTTCTCGGCGGAGATCCCACCCGATAGTAGCCTCATACTTACTACCGGGCTGGGCCTTTTTAACGGGCAATTGTAGGCAAAGTGTCCCGTTCCTCCACAGTACAAGCAAAGGCCCTGGGATCTCCGCCTTTCCCTCTCCTCCCGGGAAAGCCGGGCTCGACCTACCTGCATGGGCTCGGGATCGTAGACGGGGCTGACCGCGTCCCCACCTCCAGCACGGTGACCCTCCGATTCCACCGAAGAACGGTAGTTGGGTCCTCTTCGCTCCACACGAGACAGTCTGGCGTCCACTCTCAGTGCTAGCGCGATTAAATCGTTAAGTTTCGGTGGTAAGTCCATGGCATAAATCTCCTTTTGGACGCGGTCAGCCAACCCATGCAGGAACATATCCCACTGCGCCTCCTCGTTCCATTGGCTCTCGGCCGCCAGGGTCCGAAACTCGATTGAGTAGTCCGATACGGATCGATGTCCTTGACGTAACTCGGCCAGCAATCTGGCCGCTTCTCTGCCTCCCAAGGCACGGTCGAAGACCCGTTTCATTTCGTCGGAGAGCGCTTGGAACGAGGTGCAGCAGTCTTCCTGGTTTTCCCACACCGCCGTTCCCCATAGTGCCGCTCTCCCAGTCAGCAGCGTTAGCACGAAAGCCACTTTAGTTCTTTCCTCCCGGAAGGTTCTGGGCTGGAGAGAGAAATGCATGGAGCATCTAGTTAGAAAAGCTCGACAAAATTTGGGTTCACCTGAGTATGTCTCTGGGGCTGGTAATCGTGGTTCCGACTGGGAGGGGTCCACTGGTGGTATTTGGGGAATCGGCGGTGGGACCGGCGCAGCGGGAATACGCAGCTGTTGGACTTGCTGGGTGAGCCCGGACACCTGCGCCACTAACGCCTGAACAGCACGAGCGCTGAGGTTGATATTTCTCTCTTGATTCTCCATCCGCCGTCTGCTGTTATTGACGAAATCCAACGTCTCAGGATTGTCACTCGCTGCTTCCATTTGTGGTCAGATCGTTCTGTAACGTAAGAACTACGGAAGCAATTGCAAGTAACAATATTTATTGCAAAACTCAGAACTTAGTCCACAGACAGGCAAGGTAGAGAACTCAGTACACGATCCACAGACAGGCAGATAAGTGGCGCAGGGACTCGATGGTCAGACGGATACAGTGCAGGTGAAGTGAGGTGACGATCAACAAGACGAATCCAGAACATCCACAGGGAACAGACAGGAACAATGAAGGATACTGGAACGTAGCAGGAACAAACACCGGACATCACAAACAACGATCTGACAATGGAGATGAGAAATGGGTGAGATTAAATAGACCGGGATGATAGACTGCAGCTGGTGATGAGTGATACTGAATGAGCTCTGATGAGCAGCCACGCCCCTCTAATCAGCACATACACACATGAAACAACAGAAACACGAGACATGAATGAGACATAGGATTTACCCACCGTGACAGATATGTGCCCTCGATGTGCACTTTTGCAGAGGCCACACTGATGCAAGCTCTACAGCACACTTCTTTTCAACAGTCAAAGCGGGGTTACGTTTTTGCACGTCGTGCACAATAACCCTAAAGGCACCGGGGTGGCGGTGCCACCGGCTTGGGCCCGCAATCGCTGCTCGCAGCTATATTTATTATTATTTTACAACCTTTTGGGCACTTTTGGTGGCCTTAATGTGCTCAAACTCTTGAAACTTTGCACACGGGTCAGAACCCGCGGCCATCAGGGCCGGGTTGAAGATGGTACCCGGGCGTGGCAGGGGGGCTCGACAGCGCCCCCTGGAACGGGATTCGAACACGTGTCCATATATCAAACACGCTTGCATGTAATAATATGAAACTCGGTACACTTATAGATCTCATCGGGCCGAACAACTTTCGTGCTCTAAGTTTTACGTCAGCCCTACAGGAAGTCGGTTATTATGGGTTGTTTGGAAACTCATGTTCAGGAATTTGAAACACTTCTCCTAGGGAATTCACCCGATCGTCACCAAACTCGGTGTGCATGAAGTCAAGACATTGAGGATGAAAAATTGCCAGGGGATTTTTGATATCTCGAACGGTTTGGCCGTGGCGAGGAAACAAATTTATGGCGAATATTGGAAACAGGAAGTGTGTTATAACTTCTGCATACATTGACTGATCTTGATGAAACTTCAGCAGTGTGTTCGCTGTAAGAGGCCGATCACATGGATGTGACTATTGTGAGTCAAAGTTATAGTGCCACCAACTGGCAGCAGGAAGTGTGTCACTTTCAAAATGCTTTGAAATCACCCTCTTATTTTTACCTGATTTGCTTCAAACTCTATGTGTATAATGTAAACACAAGGCAGATTTAGATCTGTGAAAGGATTATTGATATCTTAGATACTGTTGCCGTGGTAACGCATCAAACTTTACGATTTTTTTTATGCTTTTGAGACCCTTAGCATACTTGAAATTGCATGAAATTCGACAGACACATCACATTTATTAGCCAGTAGACATGTGCTAAGTTTCAGAAACGGGCGTGGTCCTGGGGCTCAGTAGCGCCACCTTTTCACAAAAGAGGGGGAGTTAGGTCTATACTTTTATCTACAATCTTAAAACTCAGTATGTATATTGTTCATATCGAGCTGGACAACTTTCTAATTTACACTTATTAGCTCAGACCAACAGGAAGTCAGATATTTTGGTTTGAATGTGGATGTTTTGCAGAATTTTCTATTCCTCTCTCTCTGACCCTACGTCTCTCCGTGTGTTTGAGGGGAGGGGGGTTTGTCTGCTGAGTGAGAATGCTTTTATTTTATTTTTTCAAGATTTTGGGGCCCTTAACGTGCTCGAAAACTCTTGAAACTTTGCACACAGGTCAGAACCCGCGGCCATCAGGGCCGGGCCGAAGATGGTACCCGGGCGTGGCAGGGGGGCTCGACAGCGCCCCCTGGAACGGGATTCGAACACTTGTCCATATATCAAACATGCTTGCATGTAATAATATGAAACTCGGTACACTTATAGATCTCATCGGGCCGAACAACTTTCGTGCTCTAAGTTTTACGACAGCTCAACAGGAAGTCAGCTATTATGGGTTGTTTGGAAAATGCATGCTTTTATTTTTGATATACGTCTCCTAGAGAATTAATCCAAACACCACGAAAATCGGTCAGCGTGAAGTCAAGACATTGAGGATGCTAAATTGCGAACGGATTTTTGATATCTCGAACGGTTTGGCCCTGGCGAGGAAATGAATTTATGACTAAAAAAGGACACATAAAGTGTGTTATAACTTAGTTAATTTTACCTACAGTTACAAAACTCTGCGTGTATATTGTTCTCGTCAAGCCGAACAACTTTCTAATTTATTGTCATTAGCTCAGACCAACAGAAAGTCAGATATTGTAGTTT